>PVKM010013372.1:0-30362 GCA_004027735.1 Carollia perspicillata
AAAGGAGGATTATACAGCATGTACAGAATTTAGCACATGGTCGTGTGAGCTCCTGTGGTCCTGCAGGAGGGATCCCCTGAAGATCCAGGCTGATGGCTGGACTTGAGCAGGTGGAGAGGCAAAGAGACACTCTGGGAAGAACTGTAGGCAAACAGACAAAGGTGGGCTTGTGGGGGAGGGCCACACCATTAGATAGGAAGATAAATTGAGAACAATCACAGAGGTTCCATGTACCAGGCTGGGCCTTAGTGGGCAGTGGGCAGGTACTCAAGGCTTGCAAGCAAAACAATGCCCTGGTTGGTGAGAAGAGGGCAAGCAAATGAAGACCCAGAGCAGGGCAGCTGCCACAGGGGAGGCTAGGTGAGGGACAGGAGCGGGGGTCAGCAGGTAGGCTCTCTGGGAATGGTGGAGCAGGTTTTGGCATAGCTTACAGCACCATTATGCCTGGTGGACCATTGGTGCTTCAGGGGAATTCTGCAATACTGATTTGGGAGTCATCTAAATACCAAAATGACCAACTTGTGACAGCCATACCACCTCTACATACTCAAGGTGCTTCATCCCTTCGGCTTCCAAGCAGCCACACTTCCCACCTGCCTTTGCTCTCTTCCCCTTCTCAGCCTCCTCTACAGACTCCTATACAGTTCAGTGACCCTAAACCACAAATCCCCTAGGGCTGGGTCTTCAGACTTTAAAAGACCAGCATTATTTTATGCATCACTAAGAAAGAAAAATGTGGCCAGTGACTCAGTGCTGCCTTAGAATTTTAGACTTATTTAAACAGGGTTTTCTAGCATGTATCACACATGTACATACTTAAAAAAGTAACTGAAATCAGTTGCTTAAAGTATTCCTGAAGCCTCTTTGCATGCCTTATTCAAACACTCAGGAGTCACCCGTGACTCCAGGTGTGAGATTTACCATCTAAGTGCCCCTGGTCCATGGAGCACTGTCAAGGGGCAGGGATGTTCAGCCCTGACACCCACTCTGTACATTTGATACATGTGCACAGCACAGCTGACAACATGCCAGCTCTACCTGACCCACAGTGGCTTCAGGAGGATTTCCAATCTCAGTGACTCAAAAATATTGATGCCCCAGTTCCAATACCCAGTCTGACCTCTCCCTTGAACTCCACACTCACACCAAGCTGCCTACTCTGCAATCCCTTGAGTGTCCAGTGACAGAGCAAACTACCACAAACTTCTATCCTTCCCTGCCACATCACCAGGTATCCCATCACTAACTGCCACCCAAGTGTTCAAGTCAATAACCAGGAAGTCTCTCTTCCTCCTCTCTGTCTGTCCCCCTCAACATCCAAGGCCCAGAAATCCACATCCCCACTAGCTGTTAGCAGCCTAATCCCAGCTATGACAGCTTCCAAACTTTTAAAAATCACACCTTGAATCTTATCATTCCCTGCTCAAACCCTATGTGTGACTTCACATTGATCTTTCGATGAAATCCAAGGCCCTTCCATGGCTCATGGGGCCCCAGACACCTCTCTAGCCTCATCTCCCCATACTCTCTAGCTCATGCCACACTGTCAGAAAAGGGATAGCCACATCACACTATCTGCTTCTTTTGCCTCAGTTACCTCATGCTGACCTCCCTCGGGTCTCTGTTCAAATGTCCCACCTCACTGAGATTCTCCAACTGCCCTCTTTACTGGAACATCTCTCTGACTTGCCCTTTACCCTCCTTTTTTTCTGTATAACACATATCAACGCCCAGCTCTCTATCTTATTTTTGTTTGTTACCTGTTTAGAGTGTTGACTCCCAGAAGACATCACAGCACCTGCAGCATCACAGACACTTAGAAAATGACTGTAAACATTGGCTGGGCGGAGGCTGAGTAAGCTATCATCACAACCTGTCCCATTAATCAGAGTTGGCCAGAGTCTCTCAGCAGCAAATGCCACAGGGCAAGTGCAAAGAGGGCTGGTTGTCCTATTGATATCATAATAGGTCAGGTGCTGGGAGAGTGTGGTTCTATTGTTTTAACATGTAGATTTCATTATTATTCAGGTTTAAGGAGGCACATCACACAGGGCCATGCTGGGGAACACCAGGGTACTCAGGAGGCAGAGGGAGCGGGGAACTCAGGGCAGAGACTTGATTGTGTTTTTCCTGGTGAGGAATGAATGAAGCAGGGTGAGAAGGCTTAGGACTGGCTGGTTTAAAGAATTTGGGGGCTCTGGGGCATAAGCTTTTCCCTAGTAGAAGACCATCTTAGATGATGGCTACCGCAAAGTATGCAAACACGTGATTGGGTTTTTTTAATTGTAATTTTAAATGATTTACCATGCGGTAGGGGTGAGGGGGGTCAGGACTTCATGGAGAACTGGCTGAGGAGAGGAAATCAGAGAAGACGGACAGTGGCTTAAATAAGGGTTGCGGTAGCTGAGGTGGGAGGGAGGTGGATTGGATAGAATCTGTGCTTTTTAGAAGAGAGTCCTGGGACTGGGTTTCTGATTGAACGTGAGCATGGGAGAGAAGGGAGTGTCAAGGTGACTTCATCTCTTATCTAAGAATACCTGTGCATCTTGTGCTCTTTGCTGAGGTGACAGAGAGCAGGGGAGGACTGGATCTGTGGATAACTCAGATGGATGTGTTCGGTTCAGGTGCCTGTGGGAACAGCTAAGTGGAACCTCAGAAGAGGCCACTGTTGACTGAAGCCTGGGGGTTAGAAGAATAGAGGTTAGGAGTGTCAGTGTCATCAGCAAATGGAAACTGAAGTTGTGGTCCTGAGAGAGAGAGGGAGGATGGCCTGGACAAAGCCTGAGGAATCCTGACATTTGGAGAACCTTGCAAAGGAGGTGAAGAGAGCAACTGGACAGGCCAGAGGGAAGCCAGAACAGGGGGAGAAGCATGACAGAGGGGCAAGTGCCGTAGGAGGGTAACTTCGCCTGCTGCCTACCAGAGTGAGTGGAGTGTCTGTGTTGGGGGTAGTGACAGACAGACCAGAAGCCAGAATTCCTGGCATGGGGGGAGGTGTCAAAGGGAGGCCAGTGGAAATGGTGAGTTTGGCCAGCTCTCAGTGGGTAGCTATGAGTGAGGAGGGACACAGTTGTCAGAATGGGTCCATGCAGCTGGAGAAAGGCCATCACCAGAATCCCAGCAGGACACAGGAGGTCCACGTGAGTGTAATAATTTAAGGAAATGTTGTGCACCTGGTCTCAGCCAATTGATAATGTTAACCTAAAAACAAAAGGGCCTCACTTTGAAAAGTGAGAGGCCACAAGCTTTTATTGAAATCAATAAGAATAGCTATTCGGGTGCACTGTTTCAGGCAGAAGCCCACGTAGTTCCAATTAGGGGACAAAAGGCAATGGATATTTATGACAAAGGGAAGGGGAAAAATTACACCAACAGAAGGAAGGCATTTCTATTGGTGCAGATAACTTAACATACTGATATTAATTCTAAACAGTTTTTAATATTCAGTCCAGTAGTCATCAGTACAGAAGTCGTAATATCTGCTTTTTTACTATCTTTGAAACTAATTTTTTGGGGTATGATGTTGCTCAGGCCCAGTCCAAAGTTAATCTGCCCTGTTTTTAACATTCCAAAGTTTTGAGGTATAAGACATGCAAAGCAGTTTTTTTGAGGTGGCAGCTCTGACTCATTTTAAAGTGGCTCCATTTATTTTTTTTACAAGGATTAATGTTTTTGACAATGGATAAGCCTTTGTGATTCTTCTGTTGCAAGATGCCCTTCAGAAACAACCACCAGGAAACTTTGGGGGAGAAAAGTTTTATTACTTAGAGGACCTGAAAACCACACTGCACACTTGGGGCACACACCACAAGGAGGAAAGGAAGAGGGAGACAGAGAGGGAGAGGGGGAGGGAGAGAGAGAGAGAGAGAGCATGCCTAGCACTTTCCCATAAGGGCCTGGGGTTTTGCTTTCTTTGGGGTTGAGTGTGGGAGCCTAGATTTTGAGAGCTCCCTCTTCACAGGTAAATTTAAAGATAAAAGTAGGAATTTCAAGGGAGGAAAGATAAAACAAACAAGTAGCCCAAATAGTCAGTTATTGAAAACTAAGATCTCTGAGACAGGAGCCTCAATGGGAAAGGTGCCTGGCTCTGGTCTTGTTGCCTGCATAGTGGGGATATAGCCAGCTATGAAGGATGCCTCTTTGAAATGGATACCTAAACAATCGAAGTTTAAGTCAGACACTTGCATTACCAAAAAGAAAAGACCACTGTCAGCACTTATGCTACTGGAGCCCTAAGGAAGGGACTACTGAGGAGTGGGGAAGCACCGAGGGGCAGGCTTGCTCAGAGAGCTGGCAGTCTTTGGTCTCCTCTGCGAGCAGCAGAACCCACACTGTGCTGTGCTGGTGACTCAAGAGGTGTGAGGACCTTCAGATGCCCAGAGCTCACACCAGATCTCCCATTGTCCAGAGTGTGTGTATTTTATCACTTTTTATGAGAATGGTTTTCAGCCAGCTCACCTTTTCCTGTTTCTCCTGGAGTATTATTCTAAAAGTAGGTTTAAGTTTTGAAAACTTTTTAATTAATTTTTTTTTTAAATTTTGTTAGAGTACTAGAAAAAACACAGGAATATTTTATAATGTATTTTACCTTCAGATTCAGAATGCCTTTTTAAGCAGGACGTAAAACCCTAAAGCATTTCACTAAGCAAGCATTAAAATGTCTTGTGAAGAAAAGATATGATAAATAGTCCAAAGAAAATTGATAAATCATCTAAGGGAAAAATATTTTCAGCAGCTCTAACAAACAAATAAGCTACTGTCCTTTAATAGATAAAAGTTCTCAAAAATCATTTAAAAACTACAAATTCCAACAGAAAAAATTGTCAAAAGATATTAACAGAAAGAGAGAAGCAAATGGATATTTAACACCTGAAAAAAATAACACACTCTCATTCAAAATTGAAAAATGCAAATTAAAACTGAGAGTGTCAGTTTTATGAGATTGACAAAGTTCCAGGTATGTGGGAAATAGTCCAGCTCAGCCTGGTGAGTGATAGTGACCATTGCAAAAGTTTGGAAATAACCTCAGGGTCCACTAGGGGATTTATCAAGTAACAATGAGGCTAGCGCTTGAGCAGATGTATTTTTTTTAACTTATTGAAATTGTGGTAAAAATACACATAAAATGTAAGCATTTTCATTTTTAGCACTCAAAGCATTTTCACGTGTCCAGTTCAATGACATTAAGTACATTCACATTGTTGTGTAACCATCACCATCATCTGTCTCCAGAATTCTATCTTGCCTCTGTACCCGTTAAACATTAACTCCCTTCCCCTTCCCCTTTCCCCAGCCCCTGGCACCCACTATCCTACTTTCTGTCTCTATGAATTTGGCTCCCCTAGGGAACTTGTATAAGTGGAATCATACATTATTTGCCCTTTTATGACTGACTTTTTTCACTTTGTATGATATCCTCAAGGTTTATCAATGTCTTAGCATATAAGCAGATACATTTTTAGTGAAGAAGCAAGTAACTGAGTAAGTTCATTCATAAAATACCACTGAATAGACATACAAAACTCTGTCAGTAAGGGTTTCAGGTAAGGACTTATCATCATAGAAACACATCATATCAATCTTCATCATGTCAATACATCAAAGCTGCATTGTTAGAAAAACTTGCTAGGTACGTGCAATTGCTTTTTCAATTAAGATAAATTAAATTTCATTCAGATTTTTGGCTTGTTTTTGTCTTGGGTCTATTTAAATTACAGTGGTATCTTCTGATTTTTATGATATGGTTAAATAAAGTTTACCACCTGGAAATTTAATCATATAGACACTAAGAAAGGCAGAAAATAATAAAGATTCAGCAACCTGTATCCCTGAGTTCTTCACAGGCCTCACCACTCCCTACAGCCTCCTTCCCCTTTACCACCATATATGCTGCTTGGTCCTGGAGGCATTTGTTTTCAGCCCCAGGTCCTGACCTTTCTACCAGTCCCACAATAATTCTCTCTTCCTCAGTCTTCCCACACTCTATGACCCATCAGCTCAGGGCCTGGCCTTTGGAAATATACCCCCCAGCTTCCAGGTCCTCACTTTTCCTTCATCATCCCAGGTCACCCTCCCCCACAGTGGCCCAAGAGGACCAGCTCCCTGAGCTTTCCACCAAAGCACACCTCCATACTCTCCAACGGTCCCCACTCCATGTGCCCTCTAAGCTGGCTGCACTCCTGGACTGGTATATAGTGGGATCTCCAAGCTACAAAAGATTCCTGAGTTGGAGTTGGAGAAGCATGGGGCCAAATGCCTGCTTCCCCATGGGTATCAGTTGAAGACAGAACAAGGAAATGGAAATCTCTGAGTCTATGAGTCCAACCCTGATGGAAGAACCTGGGAAGTTGGTAGCAAAAGTGCTGGCAGGATAGGAGGAAGAAGCTTAGGGCCCATGACCTTCCTGTATAATCCTGTGCTGCTCTTCAGAAATAAATTGAAGGCTATGAAAGGGAAGGCATGAAAAAATCATCTGTGTGCCAGGCACATGTGCTAGCAAATTTTGTGGCCATTTTCTTGCACAATTCTACAATTTCCTGGCAAAGCGGCATGATTACCTCAAATGTGGAAACCAAGGTTCAGAGAGCTGAGCGACTCGCCAAGCCCACTCAGCAAGCAGGTGAGAGCACTGGGGCTGGAGCCCTATAGCGTGTCTGAGACTCTCCCCAGCTTCGTTCTGCCTTCACGGCTATCACAAAATATGTCATTTTCTGTGGCCCTCACTTTGTGTCTCTACAGAGAACAGCCTGGAATCCTCAGACAACCGTTCTCCTACAATCACGGAAGAGAAAAAGAAGCAGAGGAAAAAAGGCAAAGGTACCTAAAGAGCAGGGAGCTGAAGGCCCAGGCGGTGGGGACTTTCACTTTCTCCCTCAGCTCCAGATGGCCTAAGACCTAGTCTCCAATGTGAAAGTCAGAGGGAAATGCTTCTGTTTCCATTAGAAAATGGGTTATTGAAACCTGAAATAACAGGAACATAAAGATAGCAGAATATGTTTCTTCCAATAATGGGAAATGTGGGAGGCAGTCCATGACTCCATGAAGCTCCACCAATAGCAATTCTACAAAATTATCGAGGTGACCATATCCTAAGTCTTTCTCTTCTACTATCTTTAACTGTAGGGCTTTCAAACAAAAGGTTGTCACATGGTCACAAAATAGCTGCTGCAGCTCCAGTCATCACATCTCATTCCAGACAGGGAGAAGGACCAAAGAGAAAAGCAAAACTGTCCACCTGCCTCAGAAAATATCCTTTCCTTAAGCTCCACCTAATGATTTCTGACTATATTTTATTTGTCACAGGGTCATCAGAGTCTGCAAGGGAGGCTGAGAAGTGTAGCTTTTCAGCTAGGCATGTGACAGCCACCTGTTAGAAGGAAGAAGGGTAGGCAGCTAGCTGGAGGTGCCTCATCCTCTGATCCCATGTTCTGTCACTCCACATCCTGGCTTCCTGGACTTCCTCCTGGTTTCTGCACTGCCCCCATCCACCCCCAACACTCCTGGGCTTACAGGCCGGTCTGGTCCTCCTGCGGAGGTATGCAGATACGACCATGTTCCCTGTTCCTGTCCTTCACAGGCCAAGCTTCCTCCTCTCAGCCTACCCCACCCCCCATTTCTTCTTTCTTTTGATTAAAATCCAAACCTGCCCAGAAGTAGAGACTAAAAAGTCCAGTGAACTCACATGAACTGACAAGCCTAGTACCAGATCGGACAGTAGACAGGCTTTTGCCACATTTGCTTCATCTATCCCTTTTCTCCTTTTTGGTTTTTGCCAAAAGATTTTAAAGTTAATTCCAGAAGTGTCATTTCATCCCTACATATCTCAACGTGAATTTTTTTAAAATAGGAACATTTTCTTACAAGCCCACAATGAAGTTAACCAGACCATCATCAGATTTACTTAATTATCTAGGAAATGCCTTCCTCCAAGAAGACCTGTTTTAATCAAGATTCAAAGGAGATAGAAAAATCTCCCATCTCTCTTAATCTAGCACAGCCACACCCTCGTGTCCTTTCATCTTCTGTGCCTTGAGTGGTTGGAAAAATGGTGTTAATTATCCTGTAGAATGTCCTTGGCTATGTGTCCGCTTCCTGGTGCTGTCATTATAACTGTTTCTCTGCTCCCCGTATTTCCTCAAATTGGACAATAGATGTTTCATAAAATGGATCCATGTTACATTTTGTCCACAACTCCTTCCTAGGTGGGCAATGTGCTTCCTACTACCTTTCATAAGAAGCCCACACATCCAGCTGCCTCAATGCTGGCCATGCTCCAATGGTAATTTAAATGGTAGCCACCTGACCCTCCCTCACAGATCCTCATCAGGCATTCACCCAATAGTTTCTTCTACTCATAGGTGCTTGTGCTGAACTGATTGTTAAACTAAGGGTGTAGGGTCTCAGTTTTGGATTTGTTTTGTTTCTTCACTGAGACGTATCATATACAATGAAAAGAACAAATCTCAAGTATATAGTTTTGATAAGTGAATAAATCTTCTTACCTTTCATCCATTCACCATCTAGAACATTTCCATCTGCTCAGAAGTTCTCTTTCCCCAAAAGATGTCCAATAGTCTGCTATCACAGAACCATTTTACTCATTCTTGAACTTCGCATAAATGAAATCCGTTTGTGCTTTTTCGATCTGGCTTCCTTGACTCAACATAGCATCTGTGAGGCACATGTAACGGAAGTAAGTCCCTTCTCCATTGTTGATGGCCATTTGGGTTGTTTCTGGTTAGCTATCACGAATAATGGTGCTATGGGTATTCTTGCACATGGTATTTTGGGGACATGAGCACTCATTTCTCCAGGTATTTATGAAGGAGAGGAATTGCTGGTCGTATGTTTAACTTTAGTAGATAGCTCTGGACAGTTTTCCAGGGCAATTATACCAATTCACAATTCCACCAACAGGTGTGAATTCCAGTTGCTTCACATCCTCTCCAACACTTGGCACTTTATTGGTCCTTTTAATATTACCTTGTCATTTAGCTATGTATTAGTATTTTATGTTCCCAGGTTACCAAGTAGAGTGACTACCTGTTTATGGGCCATTGATGATTCTGTGTTGTGAAAAGCCCGTTTCTATCTACTGCCCACTTTCCTTTGGGGTTGTCTGTCTTCTTATTTTAATGATTTCTAGGAGCTCTTCACATATTTTGAATATAAGTCATTCACTAGTTTTAGGCCTTGCAAATGCTTTCCCCCACTCTGTGGTTTGTGTTTGCAGTCTCTTGATGGTGCCTTTTAGTGAACAAGAGTTCCTAACTTTAATGTAGTTCAATTTAACATTTTCTCATGGTTAGTACATTTTGTGTTCTGTTGACAAACCCCCCACATCCACAGTCATCAAGATTTCTGCTTATTGTATCTTTTAGAAGTTTTATTTTAATTCCACAGTTAAGATTTACAAACCATTTTAATTAGTCTAATTGTAAACATTTTATTTGTAGATTTTTCATTTTCTGCTATATTGTTATGTTACCTTGAAAGACATGATTGTCCCTTACTTTCCAATCCTATACCTTGTATTGTTTTTTCCAGTCTTGCTGAAATGTTGAATAGAAAGAAGTTCAAAGATAGGCCTCCATGCTTTATTTCTGATCTTGGGCTGGGAGGGGACATTCAATATTTCACCTAGAACTTTCTTATACATACTTGTATTGATTTCCTGTTGCTGCTGTAACAAATTACCACAAATTCAGTGGCTTAAAACAACACAAATATCTTATCTAATGGCTTTGGAGGTCAGAAGTCTGAAAGGGATCTTACAGGGTTAGCATCAGGGTGTCCCAGGGCTGTGTTTCTACTGAAGGCTCTGAGAGAGAATCCCTCTTCTTGTTTTTTCCAGTTGTCTGCACTCCTTGGCTTGTGACCCCTTCTTATGTCTCTAAAGCCAACAGTGTAGGTAGCATCCCCCAATCTCCATAACATCACTCCAACTTCTGATTCTTTCATCACACCTCCTCCTCTTGCTTCTGAACCTCCTGCCTCCATCTTACAAGGACCCTTGTGATTATACTGGGCATCCCATCTGGATGATTGTGGATCTTCTCCCCATCTCTAGGTCCTTAACCACATCTGCAAAGTCCCCTTTACCATATAAGGGAATATAGTCGTAGGCTTAGGGATTCAGGCACAGATATCTCTGGGGGCCACGCCACTTCCCTTTATCAGACTGTGGAAGTCTCCTCTATTCCTAGTCTGCTAAGACTTTTATTCAAAATAAGTTTTTAATTTTATAAAATACTTGTAACTGCATCTATTGAAATAATCATATAATTTTCTCTCTCTGTTATGGGGTATACTACATTGATTGACTTATAAATGTTAAACTAACTTTGCACTTCTGGGATGATTTGCTTCAAATGATTGCCATTCTTGGCTGTGAGCTTATTTTTCACATTAATACATTGATTATCTACTAAACATCCCTACTCACTTAACTGCAAAAGCAAACTCTGTTTTCAGAACCAGTCTCCACAAAGCATATAGCCACATAGCCTTGAGTGAGATCCTTAACTCTCTGTGCCTCAGTTTCCTCATTAGGCATAATAATAATTCCCACCTCATAGGCTGTTATGAAAGTTAAGTCATGTAACACCCTCATCCTGGCCAAGGGTAATGCTCAATGCTTGTTAACTATCATACTAGTCTCTCTGATGGAGACTGGGAGATGCTGCCACCCAGTTTGGGGACATAAAGACTCTTAGTTGCCCTGTCACTGTGAACCAGAATCACTCCTCACCATTCTCAATTTATGGCAAATGCCTCTGCCCTGTGTTGGTGGCCAGGAACAGGGAGAGAAAGAGGGAGAGAGAGAGGGAGAGAGAGAGACAGAGAGAGACAGAGAGAGACAGAGAGAGACAGAGAGAGACAGAGAGAGGTGTGGTCTGAGGAAGAGAATGGCTGTGGCAATTCTGTTCAGGCCCCTCCTACCCCTTTCTGCTGCCAAGAGCCATTCCACTCTCCATGCCCTCCTCCTGGAGCTATATGGGACTGCACTTTCCCCTACTTCACCCTATCCTGTCTGCCTTACCTTCCTCTAATCTCCCTACCAGTTTCTGCTCCCTGATGTCACCCCTTCTTGTTGCCCAGAGCTGTCCACCATTTCTAAATTTGTTATGTCTTTTCTGGTGATGAGAGGGACCTACTGTGTGGGGAGTCAAGTGCATGGATCACCATCTCCATCTACCTCCCTAGACAATGCAGGCTGAGAGGGGCCCTTTGGAAGTGTCCCTTGGAGTCTGTCAGAATGAAAGTCAGTGTACAAAAGAAAGTCATGAACAGACATGGAACAAGAACCACACTTCAAGCCAAAACCTGCACAAGCCCCTCTAATAGTCTCCTGTCCCCCCTCTTGCATGAGCCTTTGTCCCATCTCTGGCCCTCCAATTCAGAGGTCCTCGATGGGCCTCAGGCCAGCACTGCTCCTGTGTCCCTCCCTGTTGTGGGCCATCTCCTGCCACAGTACAGGCTCTGTTCCCTCATCACCAGCCAGGTCAAGAATTGACTGGAGGCCCTCCCTTCCAACTTCCTCCCAGCAGTTGGGCCAAGGAACAGATAACCTTTATTCTTCTCATTCTGAGCATAACTCATTTTTTTTTAAACTTGTGTTTTGACAGGGTTTAAGTCTTACAGAGAATGTGAAAGAATAGTACAAAGATGTTGTAGAAAGCCTGTGACTTTGGACTTTTCTTACCCTTCCTCAGGACAGACTGCAAAGGAAGCATCCTGGGCAGGAATGTCTGAGTGATGTCCTGGGTTCCCTTTGGAGAGAGTGCTAACTTTTCTCTCACCAATGTTCACGTTGGTTGCTTGAGTGACATGGAGTCTACCAGATTTCTCCACCATACAGGTCCTTTCCCCTTGATAATTAATCAGTATCTTGTGTACAGGCATTTTGAGGCTATCATAACTTTGAATCCCTTTAACAGTGCTCTCTTTCTGCTTGTAAAATAGGCATCTAGAAGGCTGCCCTGAGCCCTTGGCCTCTAGTCTCCCTTTGGAAAATCAGCTTCCAAAAACCAGTCAGTAGTAGCTGGCAACATCCTCAGGATATCTGAGTGCTGAATGCACCCTGATGACATAGTGTGTCAGTGTGGCTCTTAATGTTTGCTTACAAGATCCAAAAAGAATTAGTCATTTCAGAGAAAACTGATAATGGTAAAGTGTTTTTTAACGGTATATGTGGAATTATTTAAAAGTTGAAAAGTACTAGAAGAAAATACCCTAAAAAATGTTACCAGCAGATGATTCAAAGCCAATACTTTTTCCTTTTTTTCACATTCTTTCATTTTCAAGAATTTTTTGTTTTGTTTTACGTTGTTTCCAAAGAACCCTGTTTCTTTTAGAACGAGGGTAGGGGGAGAAAGCAACCATATTTTTGAGCCCTTTGTTTGGTTCCTTTTGGCTTCAGTCCTCCCTGATACCTGAGCTGTGGGAACCTCTCCCCAAGCCCTGGGGTTGGGGGGCAGGTAGCAGAATTGGGGTCCTTGGTAGTCCCTACCTCCCAAATTCTTGCACTGCCTCCCCAGGCCTCAGGCACATTGCTGTCACCCACCCCCAAGCCCAGTCTTTCCTTGGGAGGCTGGTAGCAGACTCCTGCAAACACAAGGCATATTCACATTGGGTGCTCCTCCCCACTTGCAGGCAAGCACCTCAGCTCTGGATTCAGCAAGCTCTTGCTTCCCTCCTCTACAGAGTAGGGGTTCCTGAGACTTTATTTATTTTTTATTGAAGTTACTGGAGTGATATTGGTTCACAAAAAGTCTCAACAAAACATCATCTGCACACTGCATCATGCACCCATCACCCAAAGCAATGTACCTTTCCGTCCCCATTTGCCCAACCCTACCTACCCACATCCCCCACTGAGACTTTAAATGGGAGAGGACAGAGGGCCAAGGATTTAGCAGATATCTGAGACACAGAAGGGGCCGTGTTCACAAGGTGTCTTTGAGAAGTCAGGGACAAACGCTCAACTACAAGCAGGTTAAACCAGACAGGTGAGTTTAGGGAGCTGGAAGGTCCAGGGGTGGATTTTAGGCACAGCTGGACCCAACAGAACATTTGCCATTTGCACGTGCTTTCACTCAAGCTCCCCGCGCTAGGCTGGGAGGGTGCCAGGACCCCGGGAGCACAGGCCTCAGCTTGGAAGAGCTGGCTTGTCTCTCCAATGAGGTATATTTCTCCACAGAGTCGGTATATCGCTCAGACCGTTCAGTTAATCCTTTCCACATGTCTGGGGACGTGGATTTCTTCCTGCTCAGAGATCAGGAGAGGAGTAAGTCTAGCTCAGTGAGTATCCGGGACCAAGGTCTGCCCCAGCTCTTTCTTCCCTTCACAAGCAGCAGCCAGATTTCCGAAGAGCACTTTCCTCCTTCGCACCCCCAAGCCTGCCCAAGCTAAGTGCGCACCGCCTCAAGTCCGTGCTACCCTGGGACCAGGCAACGCAGAAGGGAGGAGACCCACGCGGGGTGGGGCAGGGTGGAGGTTGGCAGGGTGGGGGTTGGGTGCAGGCTGGCCTTGAGGGACCCCGCCTGACCCGCCCCACAGGAGCGGCAGCAGAAGAAGGTGCTGCGGGTGCATGAGAAGATGACATACTCATCCAAAGTGTCGGCCAAGCACAACAGCTTGCGGCGAGAGCTGCAGCTGGAGGATGAGACCGAGGACCAGGAGGCGCGTGCAGAGGCCGAGCAGCTGCGTGCCTTCCGCTACCACGCCGCCTGGAAGCTCTCGGTGACCAAAGGTGCTGCTCCTCCCTCGCCAACGTGGGATCTGAGCCCCTTGAGAGGGCAGTGCTTTAAAAGTGCTTGGAGAGGCGGGGCTTCGGTGTAGTGAGAAAGAAGGGTCTTCTTTGTCCAGGGTCACAACGATCAACTCCAGCTACAGTGCAAGTCTAAACCCTTTCAATCCCAGTATTGTATGCATTCTGAGTGTTGACTATGCACAGTGAATGCAGGCTGTATAAAATATAGGCATCTTGCCCTGGCCGGGTGGCTCGGTTAGTCAGAGCATCCTTCCGTACACCAAAAGGTTGTGAGTTCTATTCCCAGTCAGGGCACATACCTGGGTGGCAGGTTAGATCCCAGGTCAGGTGGATATGGGAGGCAACCAACAAATGTTTCTCTCTCACAATCACATCAATGTTTTTCTCTCACTCTCTTTCTCTGCCTTCCTCTCTCTACTACCAAAAAAAAAAAAAAAAAAAAAAAAAAAAAAAAGCCATAGAAAACATGTCCTCAGGCAAGGATTTATGTATATGCATTTAACTTAAAGATGAAAAGAGAGTCAATGTAGAACTAGATTGCCTGGGGTCAGAGCTCAGCTTCAGCATTTAATGGCTGCACCATCCTGGGCAAGTTAGCTAATGTCTTTGCATGGCTGGGCAGTTTCCTCTCCTGGCTAATAATAGTAGCCACCTCATGGTTGTGGGATTCAATGTCACTAGACATTACATATAATGAGAAAGAACTGTGTGTGCATGTGCTCTGTTATTTTTGTGACCCAGTAGGAATTCTTAGGTAATGAAAACACATGTGTTTTCAGATGATAAAGTATGTCACTAAACTAGATGATAAAGTATGTCACTATATTAGAAAGAAGTAGCTTGGGATCAGAAAGTCCTGGAACCCACAGTTACTACTAGTGTACTGGATGTGAATATCAACGTAAGGAAACTCCCAGCCTCCTCCCTGACACCCATGGCTTGCTCTTTGAGGTAGGAAGTCTTGACCTTGCTTTGACAACTGTGTATCAAGTTCTGCATGGGGAAAAACAGTACATCATGTGTTTCCTTTCTGTCTCCACCCTCCATTCCTAAGACCTAGGAGAGGCAGATGGCACCTTCATAGAGAAGGTTGAACCCAGTGGGTTTAGACACAGACTCATCAGTGGTCCAGTTTTGGCCTCCAGGGAAACGCTGGGTTTCCTTAAGGGCAGAGACTTCCCCAGGGTAGACCAGGGAGACCGTGACCTAGTGGGCTTGCTGCCAGGTATCTAGACTTAAAATAGGACTGCTGCACTACACCAGCTTTTTCTGGAAAGGAGATTTGAGAGGCCAGACAGCCACATGGTCCTGCAGTCTTTCCCATAGTTCCTGGGGTCTCCAAAGTTGGGGAGTATCTAGGTCTTCCTTTCCAGAAAGGCCAAGGAAAGAGGCTCCCACAGCCCTTGGCCCATTGTGCTGCCTCTCTGCTTATATTCTGGAAGGTCGTCCAGGTGCTCACCTTAATATCCTCCCACCTGTCTTAAACCTTGGCTGTGTAGACTTTGCTGCTGCCCAAAGTGGGCCCTGGGGACTTAGGGTACCCCAAGTAGATATCATGCTGCCCCATTTTTCTCTCAGGTCCTGGGCAGTAGGACTTTTTTAATGAAGTCCAGCTGGGTAAGACTTCTAGGGCAGGGGTGTCCAGAGTCTCATTCAGGTGAGAGGAGTGCAAGAGAGGCTCTCCCACCTGGACCCATCTCCAGGCATGGAGATACATCAGCAGAGCCTTCTCTCCTTTTGCTGGAGAAAGGGCTCACTCTCCCATGGTCCCTGTAATAACCTGGACCTTGCAGCACAGCACTGTACCAGGAGCAGCTGACTGGCTCCCCTCTTTTGGCTATGTACCATCTGTAGCTGAGAACCTGGGCCTGTCTCCCATTGCCCACCCACTCTAGATGCCTCCCCTCTCTCATTGCAGAAAAGAAAGGGGAATCTGATAACATAAACAAGTACATCAACCAGAAACGGCAAATGTTCCTCATCCAGGTAGGCCCATCTGCTCCCGTGAAGGGGACCCTGGTGGGCTATCCCAGTGAGGAGCATGATTCTTGCTCTGGTGGCCCTCAGTATGCCCTGGATATGAAGCGGAGTGAGATCCAGAGGCTGGAGATGCTGGCGACTGAGGAGGAGGCAGAGTTGGAGCGGGCTGAGAAGTCCCTGGAGAAGGACTCAGCCTTGTTCGATGAGTTCCTCAGGGAGAATGACCGCAGCTCAGTGCAGGCCTTGAGAGCGTGAGCCTGTGGCCTAGAGGAGCTGGCTGGCCATGCACCAACCCCCCAGGGTCCCCTGGGCTTGTGCACACCCACCTAACCTAGCTGGGACCCAGCCCCAGCCCCTGTTTCTACCCCTACCCCTGCCCCCTGCCCGTCTCAATCCTGACCCCAACCCAGCACCCTGGTAGTCCCCCCCCCACTTCCAGCTCTGACTGAGGGCAGTGTGGATGCCTCTCTTTAAAGTCTCAGATTGTCTCTCTGCCCCCACCCCAACCTCCAGAGCAGAGAAGGAGACCAAAGTGAAGATGGAGAAGATCATTGAAATCCGAGATTTGACCACTCAGATCATGAACATCAAAAGGTGAGGTCAGAGGCAAACTGGGCCTGGGCTTGCCTGCCCACATTTTCCTCCATCACTCCTCCCCTAGCCAAAGAGATCCCCCACAACACAAACCTCATCATTTTAACACTGAACCCGAAACATATCAGGACTCTGAAACCTTGCAGGCTGCTGTCCATCTTACAGATGAGGTGACTAAAGCCAGGAGAGGTTCAGTGACTTTCCCAAGGCGACACCACCAAGACACAGGGCTCGCAAGGCTCCGAGGACCCCAGGCTCCCCCCTGAGAGGGGCAGACAGAGTCCCTGAGGACTATCACTCTGTGGGAAGCATAACCCACATTGGTCCCAGCAGGGTGGGTGTACGCTCCCTGGCACCAGTGTTTCTGTGGCTGCCTTTCTTGACCAGAGTGCATTGGGTCCCCTCTAGGGGGTGGGGGGATCCCAGGCAGAGTCTGACCTTACCTATCCCTTCCCCCGGTTTAGTGAAATCTCCAAATTTGAAGACACTCTGCAACATTACAAGGTCTACAAGGATTTCCTATATAAACTGTCACCCAAGGAGTGGTTGGAAGAACAAGAGAAGAAGCACTTGGCCCTCAAACAGGCTGAAGAGGTCAAGGTTGCCGAGGCCCCCAAAGAGAATGCTTTATTCTCCACACAAGGGGACAAAGGTAGCAAAAAAGAGAATACAGGTCCCTGGGTCCACCTACACCCTGTGTCCAGCCAGCAAAGGCCTTGGAGGTGTACAGGCCATAGACTTTACCCCTTCCATACCTTGCAGAGCTCCAGTTGGGGTAGCAGCCTCCTCTTAGCCACTGGTGGCTCAACCCAAGCACCTACTTGGGGAAGTGGGGCCGAATTTCAACTCAAACCCTAGGGACTTTCCTCCTATGCACCTCCTTCCTTCTGTCACTGAGGGGCCCTGGGGAACCTTGTACCCCCAAGCAGTGTTGCTGCTGGCCTGATTCTAGCCAAGGCCATCTGGGACCCCTCCCTTGCTTCCTGTAGGACCAGGGATCAAAGGCAAGAAAGGCTCCAGAGGTATGTGGCTGCCCCAGGGTGGGGGCCCCCACCCTGGGTTGGGAGCCGTAGAAACTATTCCTCTGCTTCCTCCAGAGGGGCAAAGCCCACGAAAGCCCTGGAAAGTGCTGCAGGTGGTACAGGCAGGGCAGATCCTGACCAGCACCATGAGCCTCCAGCAGGAGAGTCAGTCCAGTGTGAGTGTTGGGCTGGACCCCAAAAGGTGAGTGGACTTGGGAGAGCTGCAAAGGTGGCTGGAGCCTGGCAGGGGTTGGGGGCACTCCCCAATGGTTCCAGGCCAGGAGTACCCCGAATGGGCCCAGACTCCCTGAGGGGAAGAGTGTGAGGAGGGGCTGTTCCCATACTGGAGGGTATATGAGTACAGTGTGACTTCAGTTGGAAAATCAAGAGGTTTTTTCAAGAAACGTTTATTTCTACTTGATTCAGTAAACGTAAGCCTGGGGTGGCCCACTCAGGTGCTAGTAGACTAGTCAGGTGTGAACAGATGAAGGCAGCCAAATGGACAGACAGAACAGGATGGTGCATGCCCCCTGCCAGCACTCTGTCACCAGGGAGTGCTGGCCCAGGAGCCAAAGCTCCAGAGCTGGTCAAGAGAAGCCAGAAGTCTAGACATTATAAAATCACTCAGATTTAAGTATGATGGTTACTTTCAAATTTTCTAAAAAACACAATGAGAGAAAACAGAAACCCCCAACAAATCCACGGTCCAGTGCAAATCTGTCCCTCCACTCCTTTATCTCCAAGGTCAGAGCTGTCCTCTACCCACCCCATCTGGTTCATAAGATGGGCATATGTTTAGTTGCTGGAGCACCCAGTCAGTGCTCTCACTGAAACATTCACAAAAATCACAACTCTATAGAAGGTGTAAAAGCTGAGAGAGGTCCTCGTGTGCCTCCTTCCAGGCTATTGGCCCAGGAAGCCACAAGCAGTGCTGAGATGAATTTTACTATTTCCTGCATGTCTTTTCAGCCATTTTTAAGCAAATAGTACCTTGAACCATATGTAGGTCAAAAGAGTACTGGTATGTCCTTATGATTCAACCTAAACACAAGCAAAGGAGATTTTCTTATGCCTACCCTTCCTCTGACAAGGGAGCTGACCTGCACATGTCACTATTTTTCCATTAGCAATATTGCCAGGGTGGGTCCAAAGGCAGTCCTTTTTAGCCAGGGTTCAAGCTTCCCTGGTGGCCTGTCTTGCCCCTGACATCTTGATGCTGGCTAGAATAAAATTCACAAGATGAATTTTGGGGTGGGGCAGTGACTACAGTATCAAATGGCTAACTGGCATTTGCCTTCACAGTGCCAGGGCCACTGCTAGGATGCTCCCCTCTCCCATGGACTCTGGACCACCTCGGGCCAGAGTGATGAGGGTCTGGAGAGCCATGTGGTGAGCCATAACAGGTGGCCGGCAGATTTGGATCCAGGGAAAAGAAAGAGAGAGAATTTAATTGGTTGATGTGATTGAAGGGCTGGCAAATCCACATTCTGCAGGCAGGCCAGCAGGGTGCAAACCTAAGGAAGCAGAGCTGCTGCTTTGGACATCACCTGAGTCCAAAGGCAATGGTCTGGCAGAATCCTCTCTTTTTTTGGAGAAGGTCAGTCTTCCTCTACTGAGGCCTTCAACTGACTGGGTGAGGCTCACCGATATCATAGAGGGTTAGCTGCTTTACTCAATCTACTGATTTAATGATGGAGAGCAGGATGACAGCCGGGGATGGGGGAGATGAGGAGATGGAGGGATTGAGCAAAAAGCAAAAAGGACTCATGGCCATGGGTAACAGTGGTGATTGCTGGGGGGAGTGGGGTGTAAGGGGACTAAAGGGTAATGGGGAAAAAAGATTAAATTTAAAAACATATATAAAATATATAAAACATTATTTTTGCTAATATTGATAAAAAATACAGAAATGTATTGATTTACAGAAAATTTAAAGGTTATAAAAATTATTAATCTTATCTAAAAAAACACCTCCACAGACACATCTAGAATAATGTTTGACCTAGCCAAGTTGACATATAAAGTCATTACAGGGGCTCAAAACTGGATCTGCTAATCATGCAGAATCATGCCAGTGTCTGACAGCTTCATCAGTCATCCAGGAGGCTCTAGCAGAAGGCCAGACCTCCTGGGCAAGTTCCAGCTCCAGTGACTCTTGTCTTGTATGTAGTTCCTCCAGCTCCCAGGTCCCAGGTCCCAGTTCCCACTTCTGGGACTGCCAAGCACCTCTCAGAAACCTGGATACCTTCCTGCTGTGCTCTCCAGCAGTCACCAATGACCACAGGACAGATCTCCTCCTGCCCTACCTCCAACATCCTCCCTCCCCAGCTAGCCCCTGCCTATCCTCACACTTCCCCATCCTCTAGCCACCCCTCCCCCAGGTACACCCATCCCATATTCCTCCAGCTCAGCCACTCCAAACTCTAGTACCTTCTGGAGGGCCACCCATATGACAGGTGAGGAAACTGAGGCACAGAGCAGCCAGATAGAGTCGGAACCCTGGGCTCCATAGTCCACCTTTGGGTCCAGAGCCTGCAGAGGCCAGGAAGTTTCTGCAAAGCAGTGATGTGATCAGATTTAGGTCTTTTTTACTTTTTTTTCTTTTATATTGAAGTGGTATTGACATCACAAAATGAACGAATCTTAAGTGAACATTTGGTTTTTACATAAATATATACCCACATGACCATACCCAAATCCAGACAGAAAACAACCCCAGTGTCCACAACACCATGGTGCCCTCTCCCAGTGAGAACCCACACCAGAAATTAACCACTGTTTTGATCTCAATCACTCTGGGTCACTTTCCCTGTTCTTGAACTTGATGCACTTAGACCACCACCACTGTGCTCTGGGTCTGGCTCTTTTCACTTCACACTTGCTTAGCTTTGCGCAGTCACAGGCTGCTCTTTGCACCTGTTTTATATCCCACTGAGGGGGAAGGGGGGAAGCCCTGCTGTCTTAGTCTACTCTCCTATTGGTGGCCATTTTGATTAAAGCTACTTACAAACATTCTTGTACTTTTCTACCTGAGCACTATTTTATGCATGAGCACTGTTTCTGTGGAAATAGGGGTGGAATTATTGGTTCATAGGGTGGGCACATGCCTAGCTTTAGTAGTTTCTGCCTGCATGCGTGAGAGTTCCAGCTTACCTACCTCCTCGTCAAATTGTATTGTCAGTCCCTCTCATTATTATGGCAGGGTTGTTTTGAAATAGAGTATATTGAGAGGAAATTTGAGGTTCCATAAGGCTAATAGATCAGGAGATGACTACCTTTGCAAAGAGTTTGTTTCTCACAGTCCCCAGAGAAGGAGGCATGCCATGCCCTGGGAGCCACCTCGGGAAGCACCAGGGTGATCAGGAGGCAAAGGAAGCAGAGAAATTGAATAGGAGCCTTTATTGTGGCTTCTGCAGGAGGGAATGAGTGAGGCAGGTTAAGTGGGTTTAAATTGGCTGATTTGAATAAATTCAGGCCTCTGGGACACACTGGCTATCCCTGATTATCTGGTACTTGGCCCTGGTAATGAGGCAGTGAGATAATGCCTCCAGTGTGAGAGTTTGGGACATGAGCACTGGATTGGTTGCTTTGCATTTGAAAAGCACATTCAAGGGTGTTCATCCCTCCAGACTCAACATGGCCTCAGATGTCAAAATATCAGAATACAGAAAGTCAAAGACAGAGTTAATACAGGGGTGAGGTGATATATCATGATTTTAATGACATTTTCATGATGAGAAATATGATAGCCATTCAGATATCCTCCTTTGTTGAAAGTATCTGTTCAATTTTTGTACATTTTTATTGGATTGCTGGCCTTTCTCTTCTGGTTTTCTATTACTTTGTATATTGTGCATGCCAGTCCTTTATGTAATAAGTCTAGTATAAGTATATTCATCTAGTCTCTCTTATTACTCTTAACATTATCTTTTTGAGTCCAATTTATCAATCTTTGCTTTTATGATTGGTACATTTTGTGTCCTACTTCAGAAACCTTTGCCAATCCCAAAGTCACTAAAATAGTCTCCTATGCTTTCTTCTGGAAGCTTCATGGTTTATCAGCTTGGATGAAGGTGGTGATAGTGGGGATAGGGAGAATGGGTAGCCTAAGGGCTCGAGAACCTCCCCTTCATTCTGCTTCTCAGGGTCTGTATCTTCTGCTCAGCCCTTTATGTACCCTGTCCTCTGTCCTTCTCTACAGTGGATTGGCCACCCGCTCCCATGGTTTTGCTTCCCACTGTTTGCTGAGCTTCAGGCCCCCCATGTGTGTCCCCCACTTAGATGTTCTCTACACTCAACCTCCCATATCCCAAACTGATACTTCAGCTGGAAGGCGACCCAAGTGCTACCAATTGCAAGCTCATGTTCACCTTTATGAATCATGGTCATGCCTTACGGGAAGAGTAGCCACCACTTGTGGGCCAGGCACGTACCAAAGCTCATTTACTCTGATCCCTGCAACCCCTGCCAGTAGGGGCTGCTATTTCCAGTTCCGTTTTGGATGGAGGCTCCAAGAGGTTAGATATGCATGCATGTTTCCTCTGCCTAGGTTGCCCCTCAGCCCTAGAGCTATCACTGTAAGGTCTTGTGTTGGGACAGTCCCTGAGAATAGAGGTGTGGGATCACTCTGTTCTGGGTTTGCATCTGGGCCTCTCCATCTATTAGCCATGTGACCAGGCCTCTGTGTACAGCTGGGCAGGGTATGATGCACAAGGTGTTTAGCCAAGAAGTTGAGTGGAGACTAAAGTCCAGTCCACATCCCAGGCCGTGTCCCTTTTTATTTTATGAGTTTTTCTAGTATTTCATTCAGCTCTAAAAGTAAGGTATTTTTAATATAGCATGCCAGTAGAGGTTGCCTACATCATGTCCAGATTCTTAAAAACATACTTGATGTGCCAGCAATGTCCTGCAGGTGACCTTGGGCAGGTGACTAGATCTCAGAGCTGCATGTCTCTCATTTGCCAAATGGGGCATTGATGTGTACACGATGTGAGGCATAGGCCCAGTGAGTGCCTAGCATCCTCTCTCACAGGGCCCTGCATTTTTCACCTCTCCACTGTAGGCAGGTCACAGTCTGGAGTCTCTCAGGCCTCCGCCCAGGTTCCTCTGGCCATTCTTCAGCCAGCAGAACCTGTAATCCTGGGTGGGGGCCAAGGCTGGAGCAGGTGAGAAAGGGTGATGAAAGATGTCAGGCGAGATTGGGCCCCCATCCAGTAGAGCCTTCCAGGGACCCACACTGAGGACTCCAAGCCTGCATAGCCTTTCCTGCACTCATGTGGGCTGGCCCAGGATGGTCTTTGCCCCTGTGGGGTGCTCAGGGTCAGTTGAAGGCAGCTGTGTCACGGGGCAGCTATGAGGGCCATCAAGGACAACAGTCAGGGACATACCTAAATAAGGGAGATGGGCACAAGAGGACCTGAAAGTGGCTTTTAAAAAAGGATGGCAGATGGAGAGGGGCAGTCTCTGCAGTGGGAGCTGCAGGTGCCAAGGCCTTGAGGCAGGGTTGGCTCCTGGAGAGACAGCTAGGGAGCTTGCAGGGCAAGAGCAGAGTAGCCTCGGGCAGTGGGGGAGGCAAGGGTTAGAAGGGCAGCAAGGTCCCCACAGCTCCCAGGTGGAGGCCAACCTTTATGCTAACTGGAATGAGATGAGTTAATTGAATTTAAAACTATCCACCTGGTTGCTGTGTGACAGTTGAGGAACCAAGAGGAAGCTGATGCCACTACCTGGGCAACCTGTGCAATGGACGAGGAGGACAAGGGGTTTGAGGGTAGATAGATGCTGTGTAAATGCCAGGATTCTACACCCCTGGGGTGGAGTACAATATCACAGGCTGGGCCCTGGTGCCCTGAACCCGCATCTCTCCACAGGTCCAGCTCTGCCCTCCCTGTGCAAGAGGACCCAGACAGTGATGGGGAGGTCAGTGGCCCCACTCCTGGCAGGGCCTGAGAGAGCCGGCACCCCCTGCCTCTCTCTCTCTCTCTCTCTCTCTCTCTCTCTCTCTCTCTCTCTCTCTCTCTCTAACACACACACACATGCACACACACACACACACACACTTGTTGCAGGAACTGGAGCTGTACTTCACAGAGCCCCAGCAGCTTCTGGATGTCTTCACAAAGCTGGAGGAGCAGAACCTCTCACTGATCCAGAACACACAGGAGATGGAGGAGACCTTGGAGGAGCTGAGCTTCACCCTGAAAAACACCCAGATCCGTATGTAAGTCTTAAGTAGGGCCACCCAGGCCATTGAGGGGCTAGCTCTGTCACTGACTCTCACCTTGGAACCCCCATAGTCACTGGGAGCTGGGCTGAATGTGCCACCCTCACACCCTACCTGTCTATGGCCCTGGCCCTTCCCTGACTTCTGTTTTTTGGAAAGCTCTATTTGGAGACTATGCCTGGATCTGGTGAGATGTGCCCTATTGGGCAGGGAGGCTGAGGCTCATAGGGGAACCAGGAGTGTTCTGGGAGAAGGTCATGTGGGTGGGGCCACATCAGACTGGTCCATCACCACCCTGGAGCAGTCTGAAGCCAGAGGGGAGACATCCTAAGGACCTTTCACCCCAGGTACATTCTGCTGATGCCAGGCCAAGGAGAGGTGGGCTGGGCAGAGTCAGGCTGGGGCACTAGGTGAGGCCTGTTGGGAGCAAGGAGTTCACTCCCAAATACACACTGAGTACCTATGCTGGGTCAAGCCTGAGTCTAGGCCCTCCAAGGATAAGGTAAGGCCCTGACTCATGGAGCTGACATTCTATGGGGGCAGACAAATAACAGACAGGCCCACATATTTGATTTGTAGAAACTGACACATGCTAGAAGGAAAATTAAAATTATATGAGAAGAGGGCTAAAGTGGAAGGTGGCTCAGATTGATGAGGGCAGTGGAGGCTTCTAGGGGAAGATGTCATTTGAGACAGGCACTTCCTGGGTGATGGGAAGCCAAACAGTGATCTGGGAAGAGGATGCCAGGCAGAGGGAAAGTTAAGTGCAAAGGCCTTGAGATGGGAGCCAGCCCAAGGATTCAATGTCCCACAGGGGAAGTATGTTCCTGAATGCTCATGCCTTATTGGCCCCTGTCCTGCCATGGAGAGTCTCCTGCTGGGAATCTCCAGAGTTATGTGAAACCACCAGCTCTCAGGCAAGATCTTGTTTTCTAGAAAGCTGGGAGGTAGCAGAGACACACACAGAGATGAGCTGGGGAGAGGCAGGCAGCCTACCAGATTCCAAGAACCTGGTGGGAGGACACACACATGCACACACAAACCTCATAGAATCCTGGAGGTATTGTCCAGTAACTGGGCTTCAGCCAGCTGAGCCACTCCAGCATCTAAGCCATACTAAAGCACCAACGCTTTATTTCCAGGGGAGTCACAGCCCATATACATTTAATTTCCATGAACTCAACTACCCTTCCTCAGAAAAAAAAAAAAGCAAACAAAAAATACAACAAATAAACCATCCAAATGGGCCTATTTATTGAAGAAGTTGAATCAATAATTAATAACCTTCCAAAACAGATGAATTCTACCAAATATTTAAGGAAAAAATTATACCAATTCTGTATAATCTCTCCCAGACAACAGAATACTTCCTAACTCATTTTATGTGACCAGTATTACCTTAATACCAAAACCAGACAAAAATATTACAAGAAAACTATAGACTATGTTCTTGCATGAACATAGATGTAAAAATCCTCAACAAAATATTGAATTCAACAATATATGAAAAGAATTATATACCATGACCAAGTGAAATTTTCCCCCAGATGTGCTAAGCTGCTTCTGCATTTGAAAATCAATTTGAAAAGCAATCGACATGCTCACGAAGAAAAATCACAGGACCTACCAATAGATGCAGAAATAGCATTTGATAAAATTTAATCACTCACAATAAAAAACTCTTAATAAGTTAGGATCAGAGGGGAACTGCCTGAACACGATAAAGGACTTCTACAAAAAAACCTTACAGTTAACATCATACTTAAAGCTTTCGTTCTAAGATCAGAAACAAGGAAAGGATGTCCTTTCATTCCTTTTCAACATAATACTGGGAGTCCTAGCTAATGCAATAAGACAAGTAAGTGAAATAAAAGGTATACAGATTGGGAAGGAAGAAATAAACTTGTCTTTGTTTGTATATGACATGATTTTGTCTATACAAAATCTGAAAGAATCAACAACAACAAAAAAGCTCCTCCTAAATCTACTAGGCCACTGCAGCAAGATTATAGAACCCAAAGTTAATATACAAAAGTCAATCACTTTCCTACATATTAGCAATGAAAAAGTGGGATATGAAGTTGAAAACAAAATACGATTTACATTAGCACCCCAGAAAATGAAATAATTAGGTATAAATCTAACAAAAATGTATAAGATCTATATGAGGAAAACTACAAAATTCCAATGAATGAAATGAAAGAACTAAATATATAAAGAGCTATTCCTTGTTCATGTATAGGAAGACTTAATATTGTCAGTTCTTTCCAAGTTGATCTGTACATTCCCAGTCAAAATCCCAGCAAATTATTTTGCAGATATCAGTAAAATGATTTTAAAGTTTATATGGAGAAGCAGAAAACCCAGAACAACCAACACTCTACTTATGGAAGAGGAAGAACAAAGTTGGGGGACTGACACTATGCAACTCAACGACTTATTATAAAGCTACAGTAATTAAGATGTGTAGTATTGGTAAAAAAGAAGAGGCAAATAGATCAGTGGGGCAGAACAGAAGCTCAGAAATAGACTCACACAAATTGAGTCAACTGATCTTTGACAAAGGAGCAAAGGTAATACAGGTATGCCTGCTTTCCAAAAGTTCAAGTTATGCCACTTTGCTTTCATGAAAGACCTACATTATTACCTGTTTTATCTGAAAGAAATCTAAAGAGGATTTTCACTTTTAGGAATAAAGCTGTTACCATACTAATGTAGACCTTTCATAAAAGTGAAGTGGTATAATGCAAACTTTTAGAAAACAAAGGATACTCTGCTTTGTGCTATTTCAGCTTACAAAAGGTTTCAGGGATGCTCTACTTTCAGATGGCAGGGGAAACCTGTATAATGAAAACCTTTTCAAGAAACACTGCTGGAACAACCAGACATCCACATGCAAAAAAATAAATCTAGACATAAACCTTAAATCCTTCACAAAACTAACTCAAGCCCTGACTGGTGTGGCTCAGTTGGCTGGGCATCATCCCGCAAAGCCAGGAGTCACTGGTTCAGTTCTCGGTCAGGGCATATACGATAGGCATCCAATCAATGTTTCTCTCTCTCATTGATGTTTCTCTCCCTCTCTTTCCCTCTCTCTAAAAACATAAATAAAATATTTTTAAAAACACCTCAAAATGGATCATAGACCTACAGGTGATATGCAAAACTATAAAATTCCTAGAAGATAGCATAGGAGAAAATCTAGATGACCTTAGGTGTGGTGATGACTTTTTAGATATATCACCAAAGCAAAAATTCACTGAAGAAAGAATTGATAAGCTGGACTTCATTAAAATTAAAAACTTCTGCTTTTAAAAAAGCAATGACAGGAAAACGAGAAAACAAGCCACAGGTCAGGAGAAAAATATTTGCAAAACACATATCTGATAAAGACCTATTATCCAAAATAAACACAGAACTCTTAAAATTCAACAATAAAAAAATGAACAACCCAACTGAAATATGGGCCAAGGACCCTAAGAGACACCTTATCAAAGAACATATACATACAGATGGCAAATAAGCATAGAAAAAGATGTTCAACAGCAGATGTCATTAGGGAACTGCAACTTAAAATGAGATAGATACTACTATGCACATATGGCCAAAGTCCAAAACTGACACCACCAAATGCTGGTAAGGATATGGAACAGGAATTCTCACTTATTGCTGGTGGAAATGCAAACTGGCACAGCCACTTCGGAAAAGTTTGGCAGTTTCTTACAAAACAAAACATACTCTAACCACGTGATCCAGTAATTGTGTTCCTTGGCATTTACTTAAAGGAAGAGAAAACTTATGTCTACTCAAAAACCTGCACACAGCCCTGGCTGGTGTGGCCCAGTGGATTGAGTGCCAGCCTGTGAACCAAAGAGTCAGTGGCTTGATTCCTGGTCTAGGGCACATGCCTGGGTTGCAGACCAGGTGCCCAGTGAGGGGCGTGCAGGAGGCAACCACACATTGATGTTTCTTTCTTCTTTCTCCCTCCCTTCTCCTCTCTAAAAATAAATAAATCAAATCTTTAAAAAATAAACCAAAAAAACCTGCACATGGATGTTCATGGCAGCTTTACTCATACTTGCCAAAATTTTGAAGCAACCAAGATGTCCTTCCATGGGTGAATAAATAAACTGTGGTATACCCAGATAACAAAATATTACTCATCACTAAAAAATAAATGAGTTCTCATGCTATGGAAAGACATGATGGGGGACTTTAAATGTGTATTGCTAAGTGAAAGAAACCAATCTGAAAAGGCTACACACTATATGACTCTAACTATTGGACATCCTGCAAAAGGCAAAACTATAAAGATCAGTGGTTGCCAAGGTTAAGGGCAAAGGAATGATGAATAGGTGAATGATGGGATTTTTAGGGCAGCGAAACTATACTATATGATACTGTAATTGCAGATACATATTATTACATATTTTTCAAAGCCCACAGAATGTACAACACCAGGAGTGAACCTCGAGTAAACTATGGACTTTGGGTGATAATGACGTGTCAGTGTAGGTTCATCAGTGGTCACTAGTGCACCACTCTTGTGCGGGATGTTGACAGTGGGAGAGTTGGGGGATGCACAGGATATTTAGGAAATCTCTGTACCTTTGGCTTTTAATTTTGCTGTCAACCAAAAACTGCTTTGAAAATAAAGCCTCTGTTTAAATAATACATACAACAACAAATGATCAGTCTATTCCAACAGTGAAACAAAGGGTGGCTGTGTTACAGGAATGTTCACAGTAGTTATTCATAATAGCCAAGAACTGAAAACAACCCACGCCCACCAGTAGGTGAGTGTATAAGCAAAATGTGGCATATCCATACCATGTGCATTAGATTTGTTTTTAACATAATATACAGGGTCCAGCATAACTAGCGCCTGCTTCAGTGTGGTTGCTAGGGTAATAATTTAAAGTTTTAATTTGAATATTTCACCTAAAATGTCGTATAGTGGTACTTAGGTGTGATATTGTTATGTTTCAAAATCACATGCTTATGATTCTGTAATAAAAGATTTTGTAATAAAAGGGGTGTTTTGTGCTAGACTTTGTATATATTTACTTTTAAATTACAGTACAGATGTCCAACATAGTGGTTAGGCCACTTATACAACTTACAATGTGATCACCCTAATAAATCTTGTATTCATCTGATATCATACATAGTTATTACAATATTATCAACTAGATTCCCTATGTTGCACTTTATATCCCCATGAATGTTTTTGTAATTGGCAACTTGTACATCTTAATCCCATCCCCTTTTTCAACCAATCCCCACCCCCTCCCATCAGTCAGGCAATCATCAAAATGCCCTCTGTATCTATGAGTTTGTTTCTGATGTTTGTCCATTTAATTTTTTAGACTCCACATATAAGTGAAATATGGTATTTATCTGTCTGATTTATTTCACTTAATATAATACCCTTTAGGTCCATCCATGGTGTTGCGTGTGGCAAAATTTAATGCTTATTATGGCTATTCCATAATAAGCATTCTATCTATTCCATTCATCTATTGATGGGCACTTAGGTTGCTTTTATATCTTGGCTATTATAAATATGCTGCAATGAACATAGGGATTCATGTCTTTCCAAACTAATGTCTTGGGTTTCTTCAGATACTCAGAATTGCTGGATCCTTCTTCATCTCTTGTTATAACCTTTGTTTTAAAATCTACATTGTCTAACATAAGTATTGCTATTCCACTTTTTTATATTTCCATTTGCATGAAATATCTTTTTTCCATCCCTTTACTTTCAGTCTGTGTTTCAATCTGAAGTGGGTCTCTTGTAGACAAATGTATAGGTCTTGTTTTCTTATCCATTCAGCCACCCTGTCATTTGATGGAAGCATATAATTCTTTGAAGTAATTATTGACAATTATGTCACTGTTGCTATTTTTATTTGTATTTTTTCTTTTTAAAAATATATTTTATTGATTATGCTATTAGAGTTGTCCCATTTCCCTTCATTCCCCTCCACCCTGCATACCCCCTCCCACCCACATTCCCCCCTTTAGTTCATGCCCATGTATCATAAGTTCTTTAGCTTTTACATTTCCCATACCATTCTTGCCCTTCCCCTATTTTCTACCTACCATCTATGCTACTTATTCTCTGTACCTTTTCCCCATCTCTCTACCTCCCACCCCCTGTTGCCAACCCTCCATGTGATCTCCATTTCTGTGGCTCCACTCCTGATCAAGCTGTCTGCTTAATTTGCTTTTGTTTTAGGTGTGGTTGTTAATAATTGTGAGTTTGCTGCCCTTTCACTGTTCATATTTTTTATCTTCTTTTTCTTAGATAAGCCCCTTTAACATTTCATATAATAAGGGCTTGGTGGTGATGAACTCCTTGAACTTGACCTTACCTGAGAAGTGCTTTATCTGACCTTCCATTCTAAATGAAAACTTTGCTGGATAGAGCAATCTTGGATGTAGGGCTTTGCCTTTCATGACTCGGAATACTTCTTTCCAGCCCCTTCTTGCCTGTAAGGTCTCTTTTGAGAAATCAGCTGAGTCTTATGGGAACTCCTTTGTAGGTGACTGTCCCCTTATCTCTTGCTGCTTCTAGAATTCTCTCCTCCATTTTAATCTTGGCCAAAGTGATTACAATGTGCCTTGGTGTGTTCCTCCTTGGGTCTATCTTCTTTGGGACTCTCTGAGCTTCCTGGACTTCCTGGAAGTCTGTTTCCTTTGCCAGATTGGGGAAGTTCTCCTTTATTATTTGTTCAAATAAGTTTTCCACTTGTTGCTCTTCCTCTTC
>PVKM010013373.1:0-30373 GCA_004027735.1 Carollia perspicillata
TTCTTCTTCATCTCAGATACAATACTCTTGAAGTTCATCATACCTCTGAACCACTCTGGCTAGTTGGAAGCAGATGATTTATGAAAGGTTTCAATTGGAGATGAGACCTAGGGCTTCTTTCATTCATAAGCTATGTAGGAAATGACTGGATAGGGCTTTAAAAAATGCATATGAAGAGGAAACTGAGGAATATTTCAAGTAGTATGTTTGTTGGAATGTATACTCTCATCATACATAGTTTTTCTCCAGAAGGGGGTTTATCCATGCATGATAATACATGTACTGTGTTATCTTTGACCCTGACTAGCATATCATCACCTAATTGACTGTAAAGACATAGATGCCTGGATTTCACTTGTTACCCAAATATGATAATCCATGAAACTCTGATGAAATCCTCTTTAGTACTTCCCTTAATGTGGAAATTAAATCCTTAAGGACAATAGTTTTAGTGAGCAGCTATAATGACCTCTATAGCACTGTAAACTTCCACATCTCTAACACAGAATTCCCCAACCAGGGATCCATGTAGATTAGTATAGCATAGTGGGGAACAGCATGGAATTTAGAGTCAGACATACCTGGGCTCAAATTTTACCTCTGCTTTATGGGAAGTATTTACTGTTGGGAAAATCACTTAAGCTCTCTGTGCCTTGGGTTCCTAACCTGTAAAATAGGGTAAAATTAACTACCCTACATGGTTGTTGTGAAGGTTAAAGTAAATGACAAGATACATGTAGTATGCTTAACACAGTGCTTAGCATATTGTAAGTGTACAATTACTGATAGCTATTATATATGTTTCTTTCTACTATCAACAGAACACAAACTTTAGGAAGCTACGGCCTTGGATGGGGTCTTGTCTTGCTCACCACTACATCCTTGCCCTAAGCTTCTGAGGCTTGTGCAGAGTCTCTGGATGTAGAGACTCAGGCTAGCTCCTGCCCCACAGAGTGAAGAACAAGTGGGAACTTGTAAGCTAAGTAAGAAGTCATTTTGAGTCGCCATTGCTTTAATTTCTTTAGACATTTCTGAAGAACAATTGGATTCCCTTCAGTTTTAATTTACCTCCCTTCCCAGATAAATTTTTCAAATGTCCACTTCCTATTTCCTTGATCAAGGCCAGAGTTGAAGAAACCTGGCCTTCAATCTCCAACCTGCCTGAAAGCACCATTTGGGTTCAAGAACAAATTGTATTGGAAAACAACAGAAGCACTTCAATGAATTGTCATGAAATAGGCTTCATATGCAAGCACAAGGCAGAGCATGATCATAATTGGCAGTAGAGTTGGTCAGGTAAGAGGCCAATTCCAAATGTACCACTGTAGAACTTTTGCAACATGTGCTCCCTGCTCCCAGTCACTACCTTCTGTCCACATAACAGCTTTTGGAAGATGATGATCATTGAATAAAAGTAACACTGAGTTATTTTACATTTATTTAAATTCTCTAATCTATAAACTATGTGCATACACAGAAAATGTCTGTACCATGGTACAATTTAAAATGTTCCCTGTGGTAGGGTGAATAACTGTACCCCAAATATTTTCATGTCCTAAATCCTGGAAACCGTGAGTGCTACCTCATATGCAAAACAAACTTTGCAGATATGATTAAGTTAAGGGTCTTGGTATGGGAAGATTATCCTGATTATCTGAGTGGGTCCAATCTACTCACAAGTGTCCTAATGAGAGGGACTCAGGATGAGGCAAAGAAGGAGATGTGATGACAGAAGCAGAGATTGGAATAAAGCACTTTGAAGAGTTAGGAATGAGCCAAAAGCCAAGGAATACAGGCAGCTACTGGAAGATGATCAAGGCAAATAAATGGATTTTCCCCTCAGAGCATTCATAGGGGACCAGTTTTGTCTAAACTATGAATTTAGCGATTGAGACCCATTTCAGACTTTTGACCTCCAGAACCATAAAAGAATAAATTTGTGTTGCTTTAAACCAGCCCCCCACGTCTCCCAGATATACTGAAAAGTCAGAATTTCCAAATATTAGACTTACTGCTTTGGGAGATATCACTAAAGGACACAATGGTTAAAAACTTGCACTAAAATGCAAAGGAAAAATCAGTTAGGCAACATTCTGTCCATCATGTCCTAAACCGACTGGCTGAAAGAGAGCATAGAAGGGGATCTAAGATGCAGAGATTTTTGGGCCTTGGACATTGTGAGAGGGTAGACTTAATGGGTGGGAATTCTGTGGCAGGACACAGCAAGTGATACTTGGGATGAGAGAATGCGAAAAGGGAAGAAAGAAAACCTAAAAACTAAATTCCATTTATTATATTTTGTCCTGGGGCTAACCAGTGAAAAACCTAACATTTGTGATGTGAACATAATCTTTGTGACTAATCCAGATTCAAGCCTGTTCCATAGAGCTCCTGGTGAGTTTAAAGAGAAAAAGAAATTCTTGTGCTTGCCTGCTGCTACAAACTCTCTGACTTTTCGACAGACTACTCTTTGGTTTGCCTTTGTTGATTTTGATCTCTTTCTGGTACAGTGACATTCTGATACTTCTATTGCCTATTGTAGAGTCTTGGTGTCCTCTAACTTCAGCTCTTTGGTCTGGATCTTCCAGACATTTTTCTATTATTTCTCAGAGCCTTGAGTTTCTTCCTCCCAAGAATTCTTTGCCATAACCTATAAATCCTTATCACCAATCCCTACCACCAAAACCACCATCAGACCCTAAGCAGGAGACTGTTCAGATTCTCATGAGATGACTTTTTCTGGGAGAGAACTTTCCTCCCCACTGCTATACCCCTAAAGTATTTCAGTCTTTATAAAAAGAAGTCGCAGATTTGCAGATTAAGTATCTTAAATTAAAAAACCTGTCCTCTGTGCCTGCAACCAACATACTTGGTTACCTGCCTTCCATCTCTCTTATCACACTCCTAGAGAACTTTAATGAAAGTCCAGAACAAGTGGGAACTTGTAAGCTAAGTAAGAAGTCATTTTGAGTCACCATTGAATACATTAGTAGCTTCACCCCTACCTCTACCCCACCTACTGCCATCTTCACTTGCAATTTGATTACTTAAATACGAGGAACATGGACCTTATCATTGGGCCTTCACCTACACATTCAGAGATGCATACCTGATCTGTCCAGAAAATACGGCCTTCCAGCAGCCCAGGAAAGAGCGACATCTGGTTTCTCAGGGCTATCACCTCAGAGTTAATACAGTGATGTCACCCAAGTGATATCTGTAGCCTAGGATATATAATATAGTCACTTATTAAACTACTGGGGGGCCTCAGGCAAATCTATTCAAATATGAGTGTTAACTTCCCAGGAACTGGACAAGGGAGCTCAAGTGTTATAAAGGAGCACCTATGACTTCTTTACCAGACCTAAGCTGTATAATCACAAGAGCCCCAAAATATTCAATAACCTACATCCAATTCTCAGACAGTAAGTCCTGATGTAGTCTGAATCTTACTATTGAATGGTATTCTCGCAGTTCAACAATGCCTGTTAGTACAATCAGGGCTTGGGTGGTGGTGGAACAAGCCAGATTGGAATAGATAAGACTCGGGAACTCAGGCCTGGCTGGTGTGGCTCAGTGGATTGAACACCAGTTTGTGAACCAAAGGGTTGCCTGTTTGATTCCCAGCCAGGGCCCATGCCTGGGTTGCAGAACGAGTCTCCAGTGGGGGGCGCACAAGAGGCAACCACACATTGATTTTTCCCTCTCTTTCTCCTTCCCTTCCTCTCTCTCTAAAAAGAAATAAAATCTTTTTAAAAATTTAAAAAAGTTCTATCCACTTTTAAGTTGCAGCTCAAAGAGAAAAATCCTAAAAAAAAAAAAAAGACTTGGGGATTCAGGAGGGATTACTGGGTCAGGGAAAAGCTGGGGCTGGGACAGGCATGTGATTCCAGAATTTAATGATTTGGTTATTATAAGCTTGAGAACATGATGGTTGGAGTCCAATCAGGGTAGGTATATAATTTTATTAACCAAAGTTGCCCCAATAAATTCAATGAAAAATAAAAATAAAACAAAAAGAAATCAGACTGCAGAGGGCTAAGAGTATGTAAGGTGTGAGTATAAGTATCCACAATGACAAGTTAAATAAAATATTAGGTTATTGAACAAGCAGAAGTGACCAATGGTCATCAAGGTAGTTGGCAATTGGCAGAGTCCAGATTAGCTGGGGTGGGTGGGGGGTGGAGGGTTCAATTATCAAGGGATCATGATAATGGTATTAGGAAGTCAGATCCAGATTCAGATAAGGAAACAGATTTTTGCATAGGAAATCTAGTCTGATTACTGGAACACTAGGCAAGGATTCACAGGGGAGGAAAGACATGGGAGGGCTCTGATTATAAAGGGTCTACATTCTATCAGTAGGAAAGTGTGACTTGGTATAGAGTTGTTGAATTATTTCAGTCTTATACAAACTTCTCATAACTACTGGTCCCCTGAAGGCTGTTGTCCATAATACAGCCAGAGTAAACTTTTGAACATATTAAGCTAATCTTGTTGTTTCCAATTGCTCATAGGGTAGACTAGACTCTACCAATCTCTGCAAGGCTCTCCATGGTTAGGCTCCTTGATGCGGATCCTGGCTGCAAGGATCTGTGTGTTGTGGCCATGAGAGACAAATACACATGGACTACAGAAGTCCTGTGGAGAAAAAGGGACAGCATGGCCACTCTCTAAGAGAGAGAGAGAGAGAAAGAGGGCCTGGCCTCTGCCTGGACAGGCTTTTATTGCTTTTCTGTGTACATTACATGGAGGATGGTTCTCATTTACTATGCACAAGTTCACTGCAGGTGATTACCTTTTACAGATAACAAAGGAGAGGATGTTGCTAATTACTTCAAAGGGAAGGATATTGCAGACCAAGGGGAAAAGTGGTTGAATCAGTTATGCTCCATACTTGGGAGGTTTAGCACAGACTTTAGGAAGTTGCGGTAAGTATTTGCTGCCTCAATTCAGGGTTAGGGAGTTTTAGAAAAAGCAAGTCTCATAGCAGCCTAGGTACAATGCAGGCCTGATTCCCCACAGGAAAACCTCTCTGTGGGTGTGGCTCCTGTGTGCAAGACCTCACTTTCCACTGGTTTTCCACGTGGGAGCTGGGCTACATTCCCACACCACATAAAATGGCTTCCTATAGCTCCTGCCCACCACTTTGGCCTCATCTTCCACCATTTCCCTTTACACAATGGGTTTCTATGAGATCCTCGGGCCCCTCCTATGTCAGAGCTGTTGCACATGGTAATCCCTTCTGCTTGAAGTATATACTACCTCTCTCTTTATCCTTTCAGTCTCAATTTAAATGTTGTTGCCTTCTCTGATTTGTTTGTCTAAAGTAATCTTCCCTTAGTCTTTATAATAGTTCCACTCATTACCATCACTTACAAGTCACACCCACTAACATTGCCTACTATGAGCAGTGAGTCCACCATCTCCCATGTATCACTTCCACCAGGCTTTATATCCTCATCATGCCACCACGATTCCCCATTGTCATGCCTACCACAATACCTACCTCCATTAGCCACACCCTCTAGCCCTACCCACTACCACCGACCTAATTTACCTTTCTATAACCCATGCCCCTCTTTGCCCCATCTCTCTATACTTCCTGTCAAACTCACTCAGAAGCCCAACAAACCACCATCAACCACATCATCCCTCGCCCATCCACCAGCTCCAAATAGTAGCAGCCCTACCCTATTGACACTACTAATGAAGAAGTTTCCTCTTACTTACAGTCAAGTATCAGCCTGCTTCAGCATTGTCTTCCCTGATCATTTACTCTGGATTATGTTTCCCTGTTTTATGTAGCACCCTTCTCTCCTTCTTTATAGTTCTAACCACAAGGTAATTATTCAGTATTGTGTGTGATTGTGTTTAATGGTTGTCCCCTCATTGGGTCTACATGTATCTTGTTCACTACTCTTTTCCCTGTACCTAGGTGCACAGACCTCAACATATATTTGCTGAATCCTGTATCAAGTGTTACAGATGAAAAAACCTAGACTCGACAGAGATCCAAGATGGCAGCAGAGTAGGTAGAGACTACACTAACTTCCTCCCAGGACCAAACTTGAATTACAATTAATTATAGAAAAACTATCCTGAATGACTAACTGAGAATAGTTGGAGAGAAGCCTTATAACCAAGGATTTACAGAAGAAATGACACCACCACAACAAGACTGATAGGAAGTGTGGAGGTGCTAGAGGGCTGGCTAGGCTCCTGTGGGCCATAGCTGAAGTTCCAGAGGGGTATTTCAGCAGCTGGGGATATTTCAGCTCCGAGCTGGGCTTCCCAGCCTAGAGCACAATAACCAGGAAAGGAGCCCAAATAACATCTGGCTGTGAAAACAGCAGGGTTACTGTCTGCCAGGGAGAGATGGCTGGACATGCAGAGAGCCTCTTAAAGGGACAATGTACAAAACTCCATTTGCAGCCACTTCCTTTGGACTATTGAAGAGGGAGGCCAGAGTGGACTAGAGACACTTGAAGAGAGTCTGGGGCTGGTGGTTCTGGGGAGAGAGCTGAAGGGTCAGCCACCAAGATCCCTGGTCTGATTAATTCATGACACTGCAGAAGCCATCTCTCTTGGGCAGAGTACTCCACTCCATGTGGCATCAGCCTGGGGGGAAATAATAGTACCACCTGCAGGAATCTCTCTCACTCCAATCTGTGGAGCTTAAACTGGACTGCTGAGGAATACAGCTGAAGGCTATATCAGTGATTAAGTCTAATAAAATGCCTGCAGACAGAGGCAGATCTCTGGGAGATTTGAGACTTTAGCTCACCCTCCCATGGGCCTGGTGCTGGTAAAAGCCAGCCTTGGTGCACAGCCTGGTTCTTTCTGCACACAGACAGGCCCAGCAGAGTGAGCCACAAGCTGTGCATCACTGATGGCTCCAAAGAGGTTGCCTAGGGCCAGTTACAGGCATCATCTGATATAGGACTCCACCAGAGTCTTTGCAGATCTATCTAATACATAGAAACAATCACAAAGAGACAGCCAAAATGGGAAGACAAAGAAACAGGCCCCAAGTGAAAGAACAAGAAAATTTTCCAGGAAAAGAGCTAAATGAAATGGGGGCAAGCAATTGATCAGATACAGTATTTAGAGTAATGATTATAAAGATACTCAAGAACATGAAAAAAGACATAGAAACCATAAAAATGGACCAGTCAGAAATAAGGAATGCAATATCTGAAGTAAGGAAGTAAATAAATAGTCTGGTTTAAAAATATTTTATTTATTTATGCTTAGAAAAGGGAAGAGAGAGAGAGAAACATCAGTGTGTGGTTGCCTCTCACTCATCCCCTACTGGGGACCTGGCCTGCAACGCAGGCATGTCCCTAGACTCGGAATTGAACCGGCAACCCTTTGTTTTGCAGGCTGGCACTCATCCACTGAGCCACACCAGCCAAGGCTGTTTGTCTGTCCGTTTTTTTTTTTTTTTCCAGTGTGTCTTTTTCTTTTGCCAGGTTAGGGAAGTTTTCAGTGATTATTTTTACACATAAGTTCTCTATCCCTTACTCACTCTCTTATCCTTCTGGTATTCCCATAATGTGGATGTTGTTATGCTTCCTGTTCTCCCAAAGGTTTCTTAAAGTCTCATTTTTTAAAATTCTTTTTTCTTTTTGCTGCTCTGCATGTGTGTGTTTTTTACTATCTTGTCTTCTGAATTGCTGATTTGATCCTTGGCTTCATCTAACCTACTATGTATTCCTTCCAGTGTATTATTTATTTCAGATACTGCATTCGTTATTTCTGACTGGCCCTTCTTTAATGGTTTCTATGTCTTTTTGCATGCTGTTGAGTATCCTTATAATCATTACTCTAAACACTATATCTGATAAATTGCTTGCCTCCATTTCATTTAGTTCTTTTCCTGGAGAATTATCTTGCTCTTTCATTTGGGGCATGCTTCTTTGTCTTCTCATTTTGGCTGCCTCTTTGTGATTGTTTCTATGTATTAAGTAGATCTGCGAAAACTCTGGTGCAGTCCTATGTCAGATGCTGCCTGTGACTTGCCCTTGGAAACTTGTTTGGAGCCATCAGTGATGCACAGCTTGTGGCTCACTCTGCTGGGCCTGTCTGTGTGCAGAAAGAACCAGGCTGTGCACCAAGGCCAACTTTTACAAGCACTGAGCCCATGGGAGGGCAAGCTAAAGTCTCACAGCTCCCAGAGTTCTGCCTTTGCCTGCAGGATGTCTGTTAGGCTAAATAACTGAAATTGCCTTCAGCTGTACTCTTCAGCTGCCAAGCTTAAGCCCCACAGGGTAGGGTGAGAAGGATCTTGATTGTGGGGCTATTGCTTCCCCCATGATGATGCCCCATGGAGGGGAGTGCTCTGCCTGAGAAAGGTGGCTTCTGCAGTATGGGGAATGACTCAGCCTAGGGATACTGATGGCTGACCCTTCAGCTCTCTCTGAAGAGATACCAGCCCCAGACTCTACTCAAGTGTCTGTGGTCCACTCTGCCCTCCCTCTGTCATGGCCCAGGGTATGTGGCTGCAAATGAAATTTTGTGCATTGACCCTTTAAGAGGCTCTCTGTGTGTTCAGCTGTCTCTCCTTGGCAGACAGCAACCCTGCTGCTTTTAACAGCTTGTTATCTGGGCTCCTTTCCAGCTCTGGTGCTATTGGCTGGAAAACCCAGCTTGGGGTTTAGATCCCACACTTCTCAGGGGAAACAGGCATAGCAGTGATCTGAGAGCATCTGTAATTGAGGTCTGTATGGAATTTGAATATCCCTGCAATATTGTGCAAAAACAATTAAGGCTATACATGACCATGTACCTTTCTGTGGATTCCAGGGTGGACAGTAGAAGGCAACTGAAGATTAAATACTTTCTGCTTACCTTACCCACAACCCCAGAGATTATAACTGACAGATTCTGAGGAGAGCTTAAAATGACTGAAATTAAGTTTTATATCACCTGGAGGAATGGGGCCTCAAAATAGACTAAGTTATAAGAAAGAAAATTCTTGTGTATTTTACTTTGTAGGTTAACATTTATATCTGCCTCACCAAATGCACTCTATATTTGGTCAGTTGGATTGACTTGATGAGTCAGATCCTTTTTCATGGGCCAAAATTGAGAAGAAAGGCGAATTAGCAAACAAGTAGTCTCTGTTGGGGATTGGGTAAATTGGTACGTATTGAAGTGTTCCCTGAGCAGTCTTCTCCTTAGCATGCTTTTACTCTAACACTTCTCAGCTTCTCTAGTCCTCAGTAGTTACAATGTTGTTCCAGATACCAAACACTGTGATACCCTTGATTAAGTGAAAGGAGTTTCTAGTAGAGTCATTCAGCTACTTACTAAGTCAGGAAGGTGAATTCAGGCATTTTGCAGTTTTCACATACTATATACAGAGGTGGAACCAAGTAAAGGTTTTAAAATAAACCTCGGATAGGCAACTTTGAGTGTAGTTACAAATGTATGACTTTATAATAGATTTTTAGCAGGTAAACAGAATTGGTCAGGTTCATATTTTTAACTGGGCTGTAGCCTGAGTATTGCATTTGGCAGTTCCACATAATTTATTAAACTGTGTGGGGCTGCTGTGATTGCACTATAGATAGGCAGAGGTCTCCAGAGTCAGTCGAGGTTGTCGAATCACATTCAATGAATGTCCTAGCATCTCAATCGAAGAATCCTGCTATTGAGGGACTTCCCTGGAGTAATCAATTAAAAGCAGTAGCATTAAGCAGCTAACAGTGCTGGGAAATCAATACAGGCATGGGGAAGAAACAATTCCCTGCAATGATTTCTATGCAAATTTTGATTCTTGTACCTAGTGACATTCGGATCCACTGATGACACATAACTCAAGGAGGAGCTTCTTTCCCAGTGAAGTGTGAAGCACTTTTTTGCCCCTACAACCTTGGTGGCCACTTGGGAGGCCTACTTTTGCTACTGGGAAGCAATAGATTAAGGTAAGGCAGTCCAGCTTTCTATGTATCTCTCCTGTGGGCGAGATGGAGGTCAGATATATAGATTGACTTTCTGGAAATTGGAATGGGTCCCTGAAAGGGCTGAAGCATTCCTTTTTTTCATCCACTGAACATTGTTCATGCTGGCTCTGCACCTTTAACTGCTCCGTCTCCACTTATGATCAGGTGAATCCTATAAAAGTCACCTGTAGCTCAGCCCAAACTGCTTTGAGACATTCTGAAGATTCCATTACTTCCCCCGCCCCCCCACCCCCACTTACTAAATCTTTTTGGTGGGCATGCATTTTACCTCAAAGCATGGAATGAAAGAAATGTCATATTTCTTTTATTCCCCAAACATGATTTAATCTGTTTAGAAACCAAACTCCCCAGCTAAAGGTGGCAGAAAATTTAATCTCAGTCATTATTGAGGCTTCTAGGGTAATGTTAAGTGCTGGGTGTCTTGGCCAATCAAAGGGAGTCCTCAAGTCTTTGGTCTACACACTGTGTGGTCTCTTCAAGGCTAATTGCTCTGCTGATTCTGGAACAAGCTGAGACACAGGATTTTCTTTTGTCCATACTGGCAGTCCTGGAATGACCAGGGATCTAACTTTCTTGGAAGCCATATTGCCATTTCCCACTGAGTTTACCTCCTTGGGCACTGTAAGGATGAGTGTGTCTGTATGCTCTGCTGTAGAATCTGTAAAACTTTAGTTAGCCCTTCCAGTTTTGAAGACACTGTCTTGAAACTCTAAGTGTCTCTTTATCTGAGGTAAAAAACCTCAGAGCCACTTTCATTTCAGGACAGAAGTTTAGCTCTTTGCATCCTTTTGCCTTAGCTTTAGAACACAGCATTCTTTTTACTTTGACCAGTAACTGTTATCCCCAGGTTTTTCAGTCACTAAGCTTGTATTGCCCAGGGTAGGCTCTGTGTGTGTGTGTGTGTGTGTGTGTGTGTGTGTGTGTGTGTGTGTGAGAGAGAGAGAGAGAGAGAGAGAGAGAGAGAGAGAGAGAGAGAGAGAAGGGGTGGGGACTCTCATTCTTTCTGAATTTTCCCTTTCTCATCTTTTCTGTTCTTCCACTCCCCTCCCTCCAGCAAACTCTTAAACATCCTTCAAGTTTCAAGTTTCAGCTTTTATGTCACTCTTTCAGGTAAGTTTTCCTTGACCCTTTACTCTAATTATGTGTCCATTATATACATACATAGCACCCTATAGGTTTTCCATGTAGCACGTGTCATAATGGTAATGAGTTATTAATATGATTATTTTTTTATTTTAATTGTTGTTCAAGTAGTTTTCTACCTTTTACTCCCATCCCAGCCCATGCCCCCAGCCCTCTCCTCCTCCCTCCCATTTCCACCCCCCCCTTGTTTTTGTCCATGTGTCCTTTATACTTGTTCCTGTAAACCCTTCCCCTTTTCCCCTGAAATTCCCTCCCCTCTCCCCTCTGGTCACTGTCAGCCTGTTCTCTATTTAATATGATCATTAATATTTTTTCTCCTACCATTTTGTAAGACCCATAAGAATAGGGACTAAATTTGTTGTTCATTGCTGTATACCCATTGCCTGACAATATCTGACATTTAGGAGATGTAAAAGAATGTGGGTAAAGGAATAAATGAAGTGAAATCTTTCCACAGTTGTGAAGTAACAACACAGAGGTCATTTTCTAATCATTCTTTTTTGAGATTTATATAGTGTTTATGGCTTATAGGATAAAAATATACAATGCTTTGACTATTATTGTGCCAAAAGAGTTGGCACATAATTGTTTATTATCCTTCTATTATCATTTTAACAAATGTAATACCTGTAGTGATATATCATTTTTCATTCCTTATATTGGTAATTTGAACTTCCTTCTTGGACTTTATAAAATAAAGACTTTTTGTTTATCTAAAAAACAGCATTAAAAGAGTGAAAGGCAACCCAGTGTGGGAGAAAATATTTTCAATATACATAACAGGGAAAGGGCTTATATTCAGATTATATAAATAAAATATAAATAAACCCTACATATCAACTAAAAATATAGAATACCCAACTGAAAAATTTTAAACTTACAGATGTTTCACACAACAGGATATTAAAATGGTCATCAAGCATAATTAGTCATCAGGGAAATGCAAATTAAAACCACAGTGAGAGAATAAGTAGCATAGATGGTAGGTAGAAAATAGGGGGAGGGCAAGAATAGTATGGGAAATGTAGAAGCTAAAGAACTTATGACACATGGACATGAACTAAAGGGAGGGAATGTGGGTGGGAGAGGGTGTGCAGGGTGGAGGGGAGTGAAGGGGGAAATGGGACAACTGTAATGGCATAATCAATAAAATATATTTAAAAATTAAATAAAACCACAGCGAGAAATCAGTACACACTTATCAGGATAGCTATTATTAAGAAGATTAGGCGAATGGAAGGAAGATGGTGATGAGGTATGAGGGAGCAGATTTCACTTCCCCCTACACATGGGAGAAAAACCTAGCCAATCTATGGAGGAACAGAACAAACAGCCAACAGTACCCCAGCATATATGAAAATAAGAGACCAAAAATTGTAGTGGACACTGAAAAACCAGATGGTAAGGAGAGTGCTTTAGGACAATAAGGTCCCAGGGACCAGTACAAGGACCAAGGAGGCTCCAGCCCCAGGCCCGGTGCCTGCTGCTGGGTCTGCCACAGAGTCCTTGGGAGAGAGCTAGGTCAACTGCTCCCTCCCTCCCAGGCCAAATAAGGTTTAAGCAGCACTGGGACAGACCTGTTTGCTTGAAGTCACAGAGAGAGGAATAAGGACAAAGTGGCAAACACAAAGGGGCTGTGATTCCCCACAGAGTCTGTAGATGCCAGCTTGGGAGAGTTGAGAGTCACACAGTGATGGTCCCTGACCCCATAGTCCCAGGTATGGCTGGAGAATTGGGCTGTATGGAGTGGCAGGCTTGAGTAGGAGGAATTTCTCAAAAAGAAAAACTGTTTGGGAAATTCTCCTGCAACAGCCACTTGGGCCTCCTCCCCACCCAGCTGGGCAGCAATCCCAAGGTTGCGTGGAAATTTGCGGGGAAGGACCTGCACACCCCCATAGCACTGGGAAGAGTGTGCGCCCAAACCTGCGGGATAGAGGCAGCCTGGCCGAGTATGTGTGCACCCACACCCCAGCCCACAGTGGTAACCGCGAGGAAATAACACTCTGTGGAAGACCTGGATCCCACACCCAAGGCACCAGGGAGAGGGGCCAGGATAACTCTGGGGAGAGTGCATGCAAGACTGGCTGAGTGCAGATTGGGAAGGGAGAAAAGCCATAGCAATCGCCCCTCAGCCTGCTGCAGCCAGCAAGACCAGAAAAACCAGTTTGGCCAGTTTGAAAGCAACAAGAGATCACGAAAAAGAGTAGGTAGAAGCGATGAACACCAGGAAACCCAACAACAAAGGAACCACCAGCAGATAACAGAAGAAGGTGAAGGAGGGAGTGGAAACCACACACACCTTAATCCAGGACCTATCTGAAAATACAACTAAATCATGGAGAAACTACCCAGTACAAACAACTGAACAAGAACAAGAGAGAATCCTCAAACCTTGTACACATGGAAGAACCAGCTTCAACACAACCTGCCATCACCAGCACAACAAAATACAAGAGGTGGTGGACAGAGTGACTCTCAGTTAAACCAGCTGGTGGGAAGGACCCACCAAAGAAAGACCCAACAACAATAAAAATTCAAAGACAAACACAGAGCCAACGTAAATGACAGGCCAAGACCAGTGAACATGTGAGATCAAGGAGACTACACCACTGAATCTCACAGGTATTCTACCACAGAAGTTCATACCATAAACCCAGGGAGCCAGAAAAGATCAATTTAAGAAGCTGAAGCTAACAAGAAGAGTCTCACAGAAATGGGAAGACAAACAAACAAACAAACAAAACAAAACAAAACAAAACAAAACAAAACAAAAAAACAATCCCCAAATGACAGGAAAGGAGGAAGCCTTAGAAAGAATGCTAAATGAAATAGAGGCAACTCAACCATCAGATATTGAGTTCAAAGCAATGGTTATCAGGACATTCAATGAGCTCACAATGAGTTACCAGAAACTATAGGAAAAGTACAATGAACTCGCTGCAAACTATATCAACATGAAAAAGGAAATAGAAACTATCAACAAGGGCCAAGAGGAAATGAAGAATACAATTTCTGAACTGAAGAACACAGTACAAGGAATCCAAAGCAGGATAATGGAGCAAAAGATCAGATCACTGAGCTGGAGGACAAAGTAAAAAAAAATAATAATAAAATAAAATAAAATAAAAACACCCAGAAAGGGCAAGAAAAGGAAAAGAGGCTCGGAAAGAATGAAGAGAGATTAAGAGAAATGCAAGACAATATGAAATGTAATAATATCCATATAATAGAGATACTAGAAGGAGAAGAAGAAGAGAAATGGATAGAAAACCTATTTGAAAAAGTAATGATGGTAAACTTCCCTAATTTGATGAGAGAAAAAGTCACACAAGTGCAGGAAACACAGAGAGTTCCAATCAAGAGGAACCCAAAGAGGTCCACTTCAAGACACGTCATAATTAAAATGGCAAAATTCCAAGACAGAGAGAGAATCTTAAAGGCAGTAAGAGGGAAAAAGGAAGTAATATACAAGGAAGCCCCAATAAGGTAACAGCTGACTTTTCAGTGGAAACGCTCCAAACTAGAAGAGAATGGCAAGAAATATTCCAAGTAATGAGAACCAGAGGCTGCAACCAAGGCTACTTTACACAGCAAGGCTCTCAATCAAGATAGAAGCCCAAATAAAGAGCTTCCAAGACAAAAGAAGTCTAAAAGACTACACCTCCACCAAACCAGCTCTGCAAGACATGCTAAAGGGACTGCTCTAAGAAAAGGAAGCAAGAGAGAGAGAGAGAGACAGAGAGGAATACAGGTATGAAAATGGCAATGAATAGTACCTATCAATAATAACCTTAAAAGTAAATGGATTAAATGCTCCAATTAAAAAATATATAAAAGCTGAATGGATAAGAAAGCATGACCCACACATATGCTGCCTACAAGAGACCCACCTCAGGACAAAAGACCTAAACAGGACGAAAGTGAAGGGCTGGAAACAAATTTTCCAAGCAAACAGACAGGAAAAAAAAAGCCAGGGTAGCAATACTCATATCAGACAAAATAGACTTCAAAAAAAGGGCCATAAAGAGAGACCCAGAAGGTCACTTCATAATACTCAAAGGAAGACTCCACCAAGAAGACATAAACATTGTAAATATATATGAACCCAACATAGGAGCACCCAAATACATAAAGAAAATCTTAGAGGACTTCAAGAAAGATATTGACAGCAACACAATTATAGTAGGGGATTTTAACTCCCCACTGTCAAAAATGAACAGATCTTCCAAACAAAATATCAACAAAGATATTGCAGCACTGAACAATGCCCTAGATAAAATGGACTGAACTGATATATATAGAACCCTTCATCCCAAATAAGCTAAATGTATATTCTTTGCAAATGCACATGGAACATTTTCAAAGATAGACCACATGATAGGACACAAAATAAGCCTCAACAAATTCAAGAAAATTGAAATCATACCAAGCATTTTCTCTGACCACAAAGGAGTGAAACTAGAAACCAACCCCAAGGGAAAAAACCCAAAACACTCATAATCATAGAGATTGAATAGCATGCTATTAAACAATGAAGGGGTCAAGAGTGAAATTAGGGAAGAAATCAAAAAGTTTCTGGTAACAAATGAAAATGAACTCACAAAAACTCAAAATTTATAGGACACAGCAAAGGCAGTCCTGAGAGGGAAGTTCATAGCAATACAGGCCTAACTAAAAAAGATAGAAACATTTCAAATAAACAACCTAATCCTATGCCTACAAGAACTTGATGAACAACAAAAAAGACAGCCCAGAGCTAGTAGAAGGAAGGAAATAACCAAGATCGGAGCAGAATTAAATGACATAGAGAATAAAAGCACATCTAAGGATCAATGAATCCAGGACCTGCTTCTTTGAAAAGATCAATAAAATCAACAAGCCTTTAAGCAGGCTCATCAAGAAAAAAAGAGAGAAGACCCAAATAAACATGATCAGAAATGAAAGAGGAGAGATTACAACTGCCACCACAGAAACACAATGGATTGTAAGAAATTACTATGAAGAACTGTATGCCAAGAAATTTGAAAACCTAGGTGAAAGGGACAAATTTCTAGAAAAATATAATCTTCCAAAACTGAATCAATAGGAAGCAGGAAGCCTGAATATACCAATAACAGTAGATGAAATTGAAGCAGTAATTAAAAAACTCCCGACACAAAAAGCCCTGGGCCAGATGGTTTCACAGGAGAAATTTACAAAGCATTTAAGGAAGAGCTAAGCCCTATCCTTCACAGACTATTCCAAAAAATCCAAGGTGATGGAAGACTCCCAAACTCCTTGTATGAAGCCAGCATCATCCTAATCCCCAAAACAGATAAAGACACAGCAAGGAAAGAAAACTTCAGGCCAATATCGCTGATGAACATAGATGCTAAAATCCTCAACAAAATATTGGCAAACCACATCCAACAATACATTAAAAAAATATCATACACCATGACCAAGTGGGATTCATCCCAGGGATGCAAGGATGGTTCAACATTTGCAAATCAGCAAATGTAATACACCACATAAACAAGACCAAAGACAAAAAACACATGATCATATCAATAGATGCGGAAAAAGCATTTGATAAGGTACGGCACCCATTTATGATAAAAACACTCAGCAAAGTGGGAACAGAGGGAGCATTCCTCAACATAATAAAGGCCATATATGAAAGACCTACAGCCAACATCATTCTCAGTGGACAAAAACTAAAAGCTTTTCCACTAAGATCAGGAACAAGACAAGGTTGTCCATTTTCACCACTTCTATTCAATATAGTATTGGAAGTTTTAGCCACAGTGATCATACAAGAAAAGGAAATAAAGGGTGGAAATGATTCCTCCAAATCAAAAAGGAGGAAACAGATCTGTCATGTTTGCAGATGACATGATAGAGTACATGGAAAATCCTATAGATGCCACTGCAAACCTGCTTGACCTAATAAATGAATTTGGCAAAACAGTGGGATACAAAGTCAATATCCAGAAATCAAAGGCATTTTTTTATACCAACAATGAAACAGCAGAAGCAGAAATCAAGAAAAAAATCCCACTCAATATAGCAATAAGTAAACAAACAAACAAACAAACAAACAAATAAAATACCTAGGAATAAATCTAACCAAGGAGGTAAAAGACCTGTGCTCAGAAGACTGCAGAACACTGAAGAAAGAAATTAAGGAAGACACAAACAAATGGAAACATATACCATGTTCATGGATTGGGAGAATTAGCATAATCAAAATGTCCATAGTACCCAAAGCAATTTACAAATTCAGTGCAATACCTGTTAAAGTACCAATGGTATATAGTTCACAGACATGGAACAAACACTTCAAAAATTTATGTGGAACCATAAATGACCCCAAATAGCTGCTGCAATTTTGAGAAAGGAGAACAAAGTAGGAGGGATCACAATACCTAACAGCAAAGTGTATTACAAGGCCACTGTAATCAAAACAGGCTGGTACTGGCATAAATCCAGGCACATGGACCAGTGGAACAGAACACAGAGCCCAGAAATAAACCCAAGACTCTAAGGTCAATTAATATTCGACAAAGGGGGCAGCAACATAAAATGGAGTAAAAATAGCATCTTCAACAAATGGTGTTGGTAGAACTGGATAGATATGTGCAAAAAAATGAAAGTTGAGCACCAACTTACACCATGCACGAAAATAAATTCAAGGTGAATAAAAGATTTAAATATAAGCCATGACACCATTAAAGTTCTAGAGGAGAACATAGGCAGGAAAATCTCAGATATTTCACACAGCTACATTTTTACTGATATGTCCCCTAGAGCAAGGGACATAAAGGAAAGCATAAACAAATGGGATCTCATCAAAATAAAAAGCTTCTGCATGGCTAAAGAAAACAGTATTAAAATAAAAAGAGAACCAACTGTATGGGAAAACATTTGCCAATGATACCTCAGACAATGGTTTAATCTCCAAAAATATATAAAGAACTTACACAAATCCACTCTAAGAAGAGAAGCAACCCAATTAAAAAATGGACAAAGTACTTCAAGAGACATTTCTCCAAGGAGGACATACAGAAGATCCAGAGAAACTTGAAAAGATGCTCAGTATTGCTAACTATCAGAGAGATGCAAAGTAAAACCACAGTGAGATACCACTTCATACCAGTCAGAATGGCCATTATAAACAAAGCAACAAACAACAAGTGTTGGAGAGGTTGTGGAGAAATGGGGACCCTAGTGTACTGTTGGTGGGATTGCAGACTGGCACAACCACTGTGGAAAACAGTATGGAATTTTCTCAGAAAACTAAAAATGGGTGTGCCTTTTGACCCAGCAATTCCACTGCTAGGATTATATCCTAAGAACACTGAATCAGCAATCCAAAAGAACCTGTGCACCCCAATGTTCATAGCAGCACAATTTACAATAGTCATGTGTTGGAAGCAATGCAGGTGCCCATCAGGAAACGAATGGATCAAAAAACCATGGTACACTTACTCAATGGAATTCTAAGTAGCAGAAAGAAAGGACCTCCTACCCTTTGCAACAGCATAGATGGAAATGAAAAGCATTACGGTGAGTGAAATAAGCCAGACAGTGAAAGACAAATACCATATGATCTTACCGATAAGTGGAACCTAATCAACAAAACAAACAAACAAGCAAAATATAACCAAAGACACTGAAATAGAAAACAGGCTAACAGTGACCAGAGGGGAGAGTGGAGAGGGGAGGAAATTTCAGGGGGAAAGGGGAAGGGATTACAGGAACAAGTATAAAGCACACATGGACAAAATCTAGGGGGAGTGAAAATAGGAGGTAGGTGGGGAGGGCTGGGTGGGTGGGCTGGGATAGGAGTAAAAATAGAAAACTGTACTTGAACAACAATAAAAGAAAAAGATCAACTTTACCAAGTATTATCAAGGATAGGGAACTGGAACTCGCATACACTGTTGACTGGAGTGTAAGTTAGCAGTATCTACTCAAGTCAAATATATGTGTGCCCAATGACATGATAAATCTGTTCATATATATACACACATGTACACATATGCACACATACAGACAGAGTGGGGCAAATGTTGTGAGTTGTGAGTACATGAAACCCAGAGTTTATTCTTGTATTATTATTAATTATTCTATTATTTGCCATACAAACAACTGGAAACAACTAGAAACATAATTTTACTTTACCCTATATATATATGTATGTCCCCAACAGAAATGCATACATGTGTTCACCAAAAGACATGTCCTAAGTCTTCATAGCAGCATTATTTGTAATAGCACCAACTGAAAAAAAATCTAAAAGTTCATCAACATTGGAATAAAGTGTGGTATATTCACACAATGGAACACCACATAGAAATTGAAAAGAACAAACTACTAGGCTAAACAAGTGGATGCATGTCACAGATAAAAGGTTGACCAAGAAGCCAGTTGCATAAGAGAGTTGATTTATATCAAGTTGAAGAACAGGTAAAATTAACTTATGGTGATAGAACACAAAATAGTGGTAGACCAGAAGGACATGACAGAGGCTTTTGGATGCTCATTAATGTTCTAAGTACTGATTTAAGTAGTGGTAATGCAGGTGCCCTCACTTTATAAAAATTAATCTGTACAATTTAGATTTACATATATTTTGTTATACTTTAAAGGTTATAAAAAATAAGAATAAATATATTGAAAGAGAGATGAGGGGTTACACTGGATGGTTTTTAATGTTCCTTCCAGTTCTAACACACTATGGTTTTCTGTGAAAATGCTTTGAAAATAATAAAACCCTCCACAAGGATAAAAATCTTATATTATTGTAAGCGTTAGTTGACTTGGAATTTCTAATGATTTAATTAAACAGTGGCTGACTTCTGGCCAAGATGGAGGTGTAGGTAGACACATTGTGTCTCCTCACACAACCAAAAGAAGGACAACAGCAATTTAGAAACAAAAATCAACCAGAACTGACAGAAAATTGAACTGTATGGAAATCTGACAACCAAGGAGTTAAAGATGACACATTAATCCAGATCTGTAGGAGAGGTGAAGACAGGCCACTGGGCAGAGAGGACTCATGGTAATGCAGCGGCTGGTGGATACAGCAAGGCAGTGGATTGTGGAAGGGGGTAACAGCATGCAAGGTGGCTGGCGGACTGGGCAGTCCCACGTTCTTACACAGATAAACCAGCCAAAACTGGGTAGCGGGACAGACTGCACAACCCAGGGTCCCAGCACAGGGAAATAAAACCTCAAACCACTGATTGAAAACACCTATGGGGGTTGAGGTGCCAGGAGAAACTCCCAACCTCACAGGAGAGTTCATTGGAGAGACCCGCAGGGTCCTAGAATGTACACAAACACACCCACATGGGAATCTGCACCAGAGGGGCCCAGTTTGCTTGTGAGTAATGGGGAAAGTGACTGAAATCTGGTAGAGAGCAGAGCAAGTGCCATTGTTCCCTCTCAGACCCCTCCCCCACATACAGCATCACAACACAATGATGCAGTTTACCCTGCCCTGGTGAAAAGCTAAGGCTCCACTCTTCACTATGTAACAGGTGTGTCAAGAAAAAAAAATGGCCCAAAATGAAAGAATAGATCAAAACTCCAGAAAAAATACAACTAAGTGATGAAGAGATACCCAACCTATCAGATGCACAGTTCAAAACACTGGTAATCAGGATGCTCACAAAATTGGCTGAATTTGGTCTGAAGTTAGATGAAAAAATGAAGGCTACAGTAAGTGAAATAAAGGAAAATGTACAGGGAACCAATAGTGATGGGAAGGAAACTGGGACTCAAATCAATGGAGTGGACCAGAAGCAAGAAAGAAACAACCAAACAGAAAAGAATGAAGAAACAAGAAATCAAAAAAATGAGGAGAGGCTTAGGAACCTCCAGGACATCTTTAAATGTTCCAATATCCGAATTATAGGGGTACCAGAAGGAGAAGAGGAAGAGCAACAAGTGGAAAAGTTACTTGAACAAATAATAAAGGACAACTTCCCCAATCTGGTTAAGAAAATAGACTTCCAGGAAGTTCAGGAAGCTCAAACAGTCCCAAAGAAGTTGGACCTAAGGAGGAACACACCAAAGCACATCATAATTACATTAGCCAAGATAAAAATTAAGCAGAAAATCCTAGAATCAGCAAGAGAAAAGGAGGCAGTTACCTACAAAAGAGTTCCCATCAGACTGTCAGCTGATTTCTCAAAAGAGACCCTGCAGGCACGAAGGGGCTGCAAAGAAGTATTCCAAGTCATGAAAGGCAAGGAGCTACATCCAAGATTTCTCTATCCAGCAAAGCTTTCATTTAGAATGGAAGGGTAGATAAAGTGCTTCTCAGGTAAGGTCAAGTTCAAGGAGTTCATCATCACCAAACCCTTATTATATGAAATGTTAATGGGACTTACCTAAGGAAAAGAAGATAAAAAACATGTACAGTAAAATGACAGCAAACTCACAATTATTAACACCCACACCTAAAACAAAACCAAAAACAAACTAAGCAAACAACTAGATCAGGAACAGAACCACAGAAATGGAGAACACACGGAGGGTTATCAACAGGTGAGTGGGAGGGGGAGAGAGGGGGAGAGAGTGGGAGAAGGTACAGAGAATAAATAGCATAGATGGTAGGTACAAAATAGACAGGGGGAGGGTAAGAATAGTATGGGAAATGTAGAAGCCAAAGAACTTACATGTATGACATATAAAGATGAACTAAAGGGGGGGGGAATGTGGGTGGAAGGGGGTGTGCAGGGTGGAGGGGAATGAAGGGGAGAAAATGGGGCAACTGTAATGGCATAACCAATAAAATATATTTGAGAAAAACAGTTACCAATCATTTGCTTAAATTTCTCTATATTTATTTTCTACTTGAAAATTTAATTTACCTGTCTCCTTTTTTGGCTATTTTTTATTTCCTAGTTTCTTTGAATTTTTCCATCAAGACCCTTGATGGGAAACCAGGGACGATATCATGGAAAGTAATGTTGAACACTCTTAAATTTTGGGCTGGCAATGAGCAATGGCAAAACTTCTAAAAGTGTGTGAAGAATGGTTCATAACTCCTTTTAATCAGCTATTGCTTTGTATTCCTCAACTTAGCTTCTCTGCTTAAATGTGTAATGTAGTAGCGGAAATAATGATTTTCCCAATCACTTGATCTCTGTTAGGAGTCCATAATTCTACTGTCAGATGAAAATAATGCTAGAAGAATAATAAGATACATTTGACATTCATTTTCAAGATAATCGTTCAAATTCTATCATGTTATCATTGCCATGGCTTTTTCTCAGCATTCCTAGTAAAACTTAGTAAATGAATCTACCAGTAAGCATAGTTAATAAAATGGTTGACTTATTGTAAGAGATGAGACTTTGGTTTTACTGAGGCCACTTGGCTTGTTGAAAACCCACTATATTTTTTGGGGGGAGTTTTTCCCTTTTCAGACATTCATTAATAATTCAACTTTCCAGGCATCTAAATGAAAGTTTTCTTTAAGGATATATCTCCTTTCTAACTCTTGGCCATCTCGCACTTTTGAGTGAAGTGTAATTTACATTTCATAAATGTAGGAGCTGAGCAGCAAGCTGTAAGTAATTATTATATAATTAAATGTCTACTATGAAGGGAATGAAAACATGAGCTCCTTCGTGCTTTCCGTGACTGGGTTATGCAATGGCAAATTAAATTACAGCTCTTTATCTCAGGAGGGCTCCAGGGGACCTACTCAGGATTGGGAGAGATACCTCTGAGTTGCCAATATAGTTTCAGTTGGAAGCTGAAGCAGTCATTTCACTGTCCAAGGAGACCATATGGAAATGGCTTCTTTAGCTTTGATTTAAAAAATGGAACTCCTCTTAGTGATTCTGAAAATCCCCTTTAACTATGTTAATATTTGTAAATGGGAAACACCACCCTAGTAATTAGTACTTAATTATTAACATGGGCGATTTTAATTTTTTTCAAATTCACAAAGCAGTTGGCTTTGGGGATGATAATCAAGTGCCAAATGCATTTGTAATTAGGTGAAATGTTCCTTATAATCTGATTTTGCTTAATATTCATTTAAAATATGTACTGAATCTCTGTTAAGTTCAAGATTATGTAGAGCATTCAAAGGTCAAAAAAGACAGGTTCCCTGCTCTGAGGGAGATTCCAGTCAGGAGGAGGATAAAAGCTATGCACACGCACACAAACTACAAAACAAGGCACAACTGGATAGTTATCAGAGACTCCAAAGGTTTGGAGGAGCTTGGGGAGAGGAGCAATCACTTTTTGTTTCTGGCTAGGCAGAGCTGGTTAGGTTTCAGGAAGCCAGTATTTACTGATGTATGAGGGATAATAAGGGATAATGAGGATATCATGAACAATGATATATGTGGGAAATAAGCATGGGGCCTTCAGGAAACGAATTAGACCAATTTGATTATTCATTTCAACAGTCACAGTGATTATTTATCTGAATTTGTGAATACAACTGTTGAGTTTTACAGGTTTTCTCCTAAATCCAAATCTGTAATGTGATATTCTTGACTGTTTACATTGTTTGGAGCATTAGATACATGTAAGGGTATACTGAGAGATATGGATGAAAATGGTGGTTGTTGTGAGATTGCAAAGCCTCTTGGGCACCAAAATAATTAGAGATAGACTTTACTCAGAGAAACATTCATAATCAATAAAACAAACAAGCAAGATATAACCAGAGACAACGAAATTAAAAGCAAACTGACAGTAACCAGAGGGAAAGTGGGAGGGGATAATGGAGGAAAAAGGAGAAAGGGTTTTCAGGAACATCTATGAAGGACACATGGACAAAACCAAAGTGGGGTGGGATCAGGGGTGAGAGGTGGGGGTGGCTGGGGTGGTGGGGGGTGGTGAGGGGAAAATGGGAAAAAAAGAATAATAACATAAAATACTTTTCCTTAAAGTAATAAAAAATCTTCTTCACAGACTATTGTGTGCCAGATACTTTAAAAGGCATGTGGAATAGAGTGATGAAAATCTTTCCTGACTACAAAGAAATTAGTTTAATAGGGGCGATGGTTGTGAGGTGCTGAGGGTACCTGCCTAGTCAAGATGTGAAGTGTTTGGAAAGGCATTCTAGAGATGGTATGTCTGAGTTGAAATATAAAGGAGAATGTGGGTTTTCCTGAAACAAGAGGAAATGGAAACGTGTTTTAAGAAGAGAAATGGAAAGGATGTTCCAAGCAGAGATAGCACATAATGTCACCGTGATGTCAAGAACCTGGACAATTCCTGAGAGTCCTAGGCTTGATCGTAAAGTGTGAACTGAGTGGCAGACTGATGAGGCTGGAGAAGTCAGTAGCGACCTGATCAAATGCCCTATACAGGCTATTGCAGTGATCCAGATGGAGATGATACAGCTCTGAATTATACAGCAGTGGTGAGGAAGAAAGAAGAAAGAGTACATTGGAGAGAGATTTAGGGGGTAGAATTGACAGGACTTGCTAATCAATGGAATGTAAATGATTAGGTGGGTAATAGAGAGCAAGGATGAATCTCAGGCTTGGACTTGGGTATCAGGAAATGCCATTCACTCAGATGCGGAAAACAGGAGGATAAGATTTGAGGGGAAAGGAAGTAATGAGCTTAGTTTTACCAATGTTGAGTGTGAAAGGCCAGTCAGATATCAAAATGGAGATAATGGCAAAACATTGGATATATGATTTGGAGTGCGGGAATGTAGTTTGGGTTGCAGATATAATTTTGAGAGTCATCAATATCAGGAGTTGCAGATCCAAATGTCTACAGGATCCAGGAAAGTAATAGAAATGGATAATTCTTGCTGGGGCTGATATGGGGTTAAGACTAAAGGAAAGGATGAACACAGGCCCTGTCCAAAAGCATTCAAGTTAAAAAGTCTGGTAAGCCAGCCAAACAAAACCCAGCTGCACACCATATGAAGCTTCAAGCAGCCAGTTTTCCACCTTTGATATATATAGTGATTAGCCATTAGAATGAATGCAGTGTTTATGCAGAGTATGTAGAGTACACAAAAAAGCCAAGGACAAAACTCCAGAGAAGAAATATAAGGAAAGGCAGATACTTGGAGGTGAGGAGAGAGAAGAAAGAAAACCAGGCAGGGAATGGTTAACTATCAAATGCTAGAGTTAGGTAAAGACTGAAATTTCCAGAAGAATTGGCACCTGGCAGGGGATTGCTGACTTTAACTGAAGCCCTTTCAGTGGTGTGGTGGGGGCTGAAGCCAGATTGTAATGGATTGAGAATTTAATGGAGGAGAAGTGAAGACTGAGTATAGACAACTGTTTCAAGAAATTTGGCTGTGAGTGGGAGATGAGCAGTTGGGTGGTAGTTGGCTATTTATATATGTATGTAGACCAGGAAAGACATGAGCACAATTGTATTCTAAAGGGAGAGGATGAGGTTATAGAGCTAGGAAAACAAGGTCCCTGGAGAGCTTGGAACAGAGGTGATCCAGAGCACAGGTGGAAGGATGAGCCTTAAGGTAGAAGGAATGGCAACTTATCTACTGAAATTGAAGATAATTTCATTTAACAAATATTTATGGAGTTTCTATATCCTACTAGACACTGCATGTAGCAGTTTTAAAAAGTAGGACAAAAATCTCTGCTGGCATGGAATTTACATTCCAGAAAGACTAAGTATATATAAGAGCAAATACATATAGTGTTGGGGCATTGGGGATATAGTTGAAACATTTTTTTTTTTGTAACACAAATATTTTAAGTACATTTTATTGATTATGCTATTACAGATGTCCCATTTTTTTCTCCCCTTTATCCCCCCTTCTCCATGCATTCCCCCCCCACCTTCCAATATTCCCCTCTTCCCTTAGTTCATGTCCATGGGTCATACATATAAGTTGTTTGGCTTCTCTATTTCCTATACTATTCTTAACCTCCCCCTGTCTATTTATGCCTACCAAATATGCTTCTTATTCCCTGTCCTTCTCTCCTCTATTCTTCACCTTCCCCTCCCCACTGATAACCCTCCATATGATATCCATTTCTGTGATTCTGTTCCTGTTCTAGTTGTTTGCTGTGGGGGGGCTCTGCCCGCAGCCCTCCCCCCCATCCGCCATGGATGAACATAATGTAACCAAGACATGATCTGCCTGGGGAGGAAAGGTGGCTAATCTCTCAAGGGAGAAAGGCCAAGAGCCTCTTCCTCAATGGCCTTTTATTAGGTTTGTAACACACAGGGATACAGGTAAAGCTCATTAATCATTGTCAGGCAGTAAGGGTCAAACAATAGATAACAAAGAACTCTGAGAGCCTATTTTGAGTCAGGGTCAGAGAGCTAAAGAGCTATAAAACTTTGAGGAAGAAACTCACTTCTTGCTTGGATCCTTATTTAATTGAGAGCATTCTAAATAAAGCAGGTTTCACAGGATTTATGTGAATTCTTTCTTATGCGAATCACCCCTGGAAACCACTCTAGCCAGCAGAGGGCTGCACCCTCTTCCCTTCAAGATTCAGGCTTAAGTGAATTAGAGCCAGGAAGTGCTCGCTTCTCCCAGAGCTTCTCTCAGATGGAAAGGGGACTTGGGCTATGTCAACATAGCCAGGGGGGTGAGGGTCCTTTGTCCTCACTTTGCTGCAATCCCTGAGTCTTTTCTAGATGGCCTCTCACATGATCGTGTCTGCTTGGGTTGCCCCTCCTCTGAGAGGTCTTACCCGTAGACTCTGACTAACCAACCAAGTGTTGGGGTCTAGAGATGGCAGAAGCAGTGCTCTTGCCAGGGAGACAAGCTTCGTTTCCTCAGTGGCTCACAGTCTGGAGGTTGCTCACTCAGCCTTAGCCATGGGGGTGTGGTTCCTAACAGTTGGCTTAGTTTTTGTTTCTTAGGTTCAGTTGTTGATAATTGTGAGTTTGTTGTCATTTTACTGTTTATAGTTTTTGACCTTCTTTTTCTTAGATAAGTCCCTTTAACATTTCATATAATAAGGGCTTGATGATGATGAACTCCCTTAACTTGACCTTATCTGGGAAGTACTTTATCTGCCCTTCCATTCCAAATTATAGCCTTGGTGGATAGACTAATCTTGGATGTAGGTCCTTGCCTTTCATGACTTGGAATATTTCTTTCCATCTCCTTCTTGCCTGTAAGGTTTCTTTTGAGAAATCAGCTGACAGTCTTTGGGGAACTCCTTTATAGGCAACTGTCTCCTTTTCTCTTGCTGCTTCTAAGATTCTCTCCTTATCTTTAATCTTGGCTGAGGTAATTATGATGTGCCTTGGTGTGTTCCTCCTTGGGTCCAATTTCTTTGGGAAATCTCTGGGCTTTCTGGACTTCCTGGAAGTGTATTTGCTTAGCCAAATTAGTGAAGTTTTTCTTCATTGTTTGTTCAATATCTTGCTCTCCCTCTTCTCCTTCTGGCAGTCCCACAGTTCAGGTGTTGGATTGTTTCAGTTTGTTCCAGAGGTTCCTCAGCCTCTCCTCATTTTTTTTGCATTCTTGTTTCTTCATTCTATTCCAGTTGGATGTTTGTTTCTTCCTTTTGTTCCAAATTGTTGTTTTGAGTCCTGGTTTCCTTCTTTCCCCTTTTGGTTCCCTGCATATTTTCCTTTTTTCACTTTGTATAGCTTTCATTTCTTTCTTCATTTTGCAACTGAACTCAATTAGTTCTGTGAGCATCCTGATTACCAGTGGTTTAAAAAAAATCTTTAGAGGGGAATGGTTAGGGAGAGAAATATCATCAATGTATGGTTGCCTATTGTGTGTCCCCTTCTGGGAACTGGCCTGCAACCCAGGCATGTGCCCTGACTGGGAATCAAACCACAATCCCTTGCTTCGCAGGCCCATGCTCAATCCACTGAGCTACACCAGCCAGGGCCCTGATTACCAGTGTTTTGAACTCTGCATCAGATAGGTTGTCTATTTCCTTGTTGCTTAGCTCTTTTTCTGGAGTTTTGATCTGTTCTTTCATTTGGGCCATATTTATCTGGGCACACCTGATATGTTGCACACCTGAGCAGAGCTTCAGGTATTTGCCAGGGCAGGACTACCCTCTTTGCTGTGTTGTGGTGCTGTCTATGGGGGAGGGGTAAGAGAGGGAACAGTGCCACTTGCTTGCTCAGCTCTAGCCCCACTTTTCAACCAACTCTACAGTGAGACTGGGAGTTTCTCTCACCTTAGCAACCTTCACATGATTCTACATCCAGAGGTATTGAGTCTTTAGTTTCCTGTTCAGCCAGACCCACCTTGCCAATCCTCTCTGCTTGTATGCTCATCTTATCCCCTCCTACTGATCTAGATGAATGTTTCTTCAACTGCTTGGTTGTCAGAGTTTCAGGCAGTTTGACTTCCTGGCAGTCCTAACCAAATAAAAAAAATTATTGTTTTTAAATTGGTTATTATCCTTTGTTTGGTTGTGTGAGGAAGGGAAATGTATCCGCCTATGCCTTTGACATATCATGTAGTCAACAAATGCCTTTGGCCAAGTCCTTTTTTCCTGCATTCAGTGTCCTTCTGAATTGAAACATTTTATTTGATGACCTTTATTTCCTCTTTGATGGAGGAGATGTTGAAGTATTGCAATAAGATACTGAAGAAGTTTTGAAATGACTGTGGTGGTTCATGTGAAACAGGGGTCTAAGGGAAAAAAGGGGACTTCTGAGTAGCAATGAGACTCATACTTGTCTTGCAGTAGAGGAGGAACCCACAGACTTTTTCTGTAAAGGATCAGACAGTAAATATTTCAGGCTTTGCAAGCTGGAAGGTGTCTGTTACAACTACTCATCTCTGCTGTTGTAGCTCCAAAGCATCTATACACAATAAGTAAATTAATTGGCATGGCTGTGTTCCAATAAACTGGCTATATTTACCCAAACAGGTGGATTTGGCCTGTGGACCTTATGTTGCCAACTGTTGTAGTAAAGCATTCACAGGATGAGCGCTGCTTCATAAGAAAAATTTGACAGGAATGTGATTGTATTGGTTCAGGTGAAATTTAATAAGGATCCTGAAACTGTAGTAAAGGTAAGGACAGGAGAGCATTGTTTAAATGCCAAATGCTGCAGAGAGATCTAGGAAGCTGAGGCTAGAGAAGAAGACATTGTATGGTATTTAGGAGGTTGGTGCTGACAATGAGAGTGATTGATACAGGTACAGGGGAGGAAGCCACATTTCTCCCATCAGGAATACTTCCGCTTCTTTAAAAATTTTACCAAATTTGCCCTGGCTGGTATAGCTCAGTGGATTGAGTGCAGGTCTGTGAACCAAAGGATCGTGGTTTGATTCCCAGTCAGGGCACATGCCTGGGTTGCAGGCCAGGTCCCAGCAGGGGACCCACGTGAGGCAACCATGCATTGATGTTTCTCTCCCTCTTTCCCTTCCCCTCTAAAGATAAATAAATTAAAACAATTCTACCAAATTTCCTTAAAATTTTTATCAAATTTTATCAAAGTAATACACAATGGTAAAACATAAAATAGTAACAAAAGCCTTTTCAGGTAGCAGGCCCCTGCACATTCCCTCCCTACCTTCACATCTAGCTTGCTAGAATGCTAACACTTAACTCTTTTGACTACTCCTTCTGGTATTTATTTCCATTTGTATAACTAATATGCTTTAGTACTATTTTTGATATGTGAATTTTAGACAGTATATGTTGATATTCTATTATGAAATTGGAAAATTTAGTACTTTTTTATTACTCCCAGTTGATCTTCTCCCTATATCCTCTCAATGTAATTAAATCATCACTATTCAAGTAAGTATTTAATATCTGCTTTATGCAATTGTGGTTCACTGCTGAGTCAAGTAGCATACTATGGTAACTGCTTCTATGTACAATTTTTGTTCATCCTGGAGTTAATAACTGCTTCATTTTTTCCCTAATTATAACAATAATTATTATTTTGATTAAACTTTGTTTTCTGGGATAAATGTACATGCAATTTGTAAGACATAACACAAAGAGATCCCATGCACCCTTTACCCAGTTTCACCTAAGAGTTAAGCCTTGTAGAACTATAGTACACTTTCATAACCAGTATTTTGACATTGATATAATCAAGATGAACAATACTTCCATCACCAAACACAATCCCTCATGTTGCTCTTTTTTTTCATAACTTTTTTATTGATTATGCCATTACAGTTCTCCCATTGCCCCCTTCATTCCCCTCCACCCTGCACACCCCCTCCCACCCACACTCCCCCTCTTTAGTTCTTGTCCATGTATAAGTTCTTTAGCTTCTACATTTCCCACACTACTCTTGCCCTCTCCCTGTCTATTTTCTCCCCACCGTCTATGCTACTTATTCCC
>PVKM010013374.1:0-30370 GCA_004027735.1 Carollia perspicillata
AAGTTGTGACAACCAAAACTGTCTTCAGATATTGTCCAATGTCTTTTGGGGAGTTAATGGGAGGTAAAATGGCCTGGGTTGAGAACCACTGCTCTAGAAGATATAGATTGTGAAAATATTGATCTTGAGCCTTTTGGGATTCACGGGCATCTAAATGATCCTCAGAGCAGGGAATCTACAGTAGCAGGTATAAGCATCTGCCATCCAATCTTGCCCAAATGTTTTTTCATATCTAGTCCATGGCTCATCTCTCCCATTAAGCACTATTGCAGTTCACAGAAATACTGAACCCTCAGAATTTCCCTCAAATACTACTAAATTACAAACTCATGGATAAATATGCTTATGGTTTTAATTCTTGGTTTACACGCAAATTGTGACAAATATGAAAATACTTTTTACTCTTAACAGTTGAGTTCCAAAAGGCATGTTACTTCTGTTTTCTTATTATTTACCTTGAGTTTGTATTTCTTTATTTCCATTTCTTCCTACTTTCATCCAACCACATCCTTCACAATGGAAGTACGTAGCTGATGAGGTGGAAAACCCAGAGGCCAAAAATGAAGAGGAAGGAGAGAGAATGAAGTACTTAGACTAGGGCCATTTGATGAAAACTAGATCTAAGAACCTCTGTTTTGGAAAATAGTTGTAAGGAATATTGTACTCACCTATGTGTCTTCTAACTCAGTCTGTTTTCTTATCACACTTTATACTGACCCTTTCTGAAATATGTGCAGAAATCTACACAATTTTTAATTCGTTGTTGCCCTTGTGATGCATTGTCATGTCTGTTAGAAGTAGGAGTCCTCTGAAGGCCTGTTCAGACAGATTTGTGTAGTGAAACGTTACACAAAAGAGACAATAGGATATAATGGAAATGGTCTTAGATTAGGAGTCCAAACTCAAGTTCTAGTCTCTGTTTTCCTTTTTATAGATATTTGATCTTGCAAATCACCTTAGGTTAGCTGAACCTCACTTTTCTCATTTGTAAAATAGAACTACCTGTTTGCCTATATAGTAACTGTATGGTTCAGATGAGACAATGGGGTGATAGCAGCATTAAACTTGTAAAAGCTTTTGTAAATGCATCCTACCTGAGAGGTTGTTTCTATCAGGGAGTTTTTTTTTCATGTACTGTCCTCTCTCTGGGTTTTGGTAACTGCTACTTCCCCTCTCTCTTTCAGGCCTAAGGGTGGTAATGGATACCAATATAACTAGTCCTGGGATTCTTCAGCACCTTCTATTGCTTCATTATATCTTGCCCAGATTTTTGTAGTCAATTGTCTTTATGAAACTTGACTCAATTTGTCCACTCTGAGTGTGTCATGTGTTTCTTAGTGGGACTGGGACTGATGTACCCACCAAATGTCTTTCTTTTCTTCTCTCGCGACCTATTTTGTAGTAAAACATATAGTTTTAAATAAGGGAACATTATGTAAGTAAAATGCAGTAGGTTTATGGCCATTAGTATTCTGTATAGTCATGTTCAGAAATAGGTCCTTAAGTCACAATCTCAGAAAATCTATAAACAATCTGTATGTTCCTTACAAATTGGGTAGTCCATGCTCTTTGTTCTATCCCCAGTCGACCACTGAAAGACATTTAGAGGCCATGAATCTTATGCTTACTCTCCTCCATAAAGTTCATATGCTTGCTAAATTCAAGCAACCTGGGAGGCAACTTTCTGATGCACACTTTAGTCTCTGGTTTGCTGTAAACCAGTTTACACCCCTTTATGCCCCCTGGACTCAGTCTGCATAGAATGAGCTTAGATTCTTTTGCTTCCCTTGGACTGGAGTTTCAGGAAACCTGGGAAGGGGGGTACAGTTAAGCCTCTGGTATTCCATGAAAGCTGCCAGCATTCTGGCCCTGGTGAGAGTCTCTTCTCATTAAGTGTGTCCAACCTGGAATGTTTCATACACTGTCAGAGCTAGAAGAGAACTCAGAAATCAACAAGTCCAGAGGTTCTCAACTTAGGATCTATAGATAGGCTTCAAGGAAATCCTTAAATCCTATAAATTCTATGGAAAATAATCTATCTCTGTGCACATATGTATTTTCTGGGGAGAATATCCATAGCTTTTGTAAAATACTCAAAAAATCTTGTGATACACAAAAGACATGAGCCTCAAAAGACTATAGACTAATACCTTTACCTTACAGTTCAGGAAACTGAAGCCCAGAGAGAAAGCAACTTACCCAAGATTCCACAATAAGTCAATGGCAGTGTTTAACCTAGAATCTAGGTAGGCATTAACTTCTTTTTTAAACAAAACTTTCCTTCCTCTACTGAATTCCAAAGCCATACTTCCACTATACTTCACACCTAGCACACACCAGCTAAGTGTTAACTATAATTGATAACTACAATGGGACCTAGAAGCATACTTTCTTATTTTAATTTATCCTGCTAAACAGAATGTAGTATTTTGTGGGGCTCAAGGCCAACCTTAGAGCTTAGTGCTGCCAAGGGATCAAGCAGGGTTTTTCCATCCCAGTTTTCTCTGATGAATGAAGTTCTGTCTTATCCACATTTCTCTGAGCCAACTTGTCCCCAGGGCCCTGTAGAAGGGCAGGTGTCAGTCCTGGGCATGGACTCAGCAGCCCCTCTGCAGCTGTTCTCATCCCTGTGAGGCCCCCTGTGAGAGTTAACACAGAGAATCTTGGGAAAACGGCAAACAAAAAATAGGAAAAAAATACCCTTGGGCCTTAAAGGGTTGCCAGACTTCCAGGGGAGCTGTAACTGCCTAGCTCAGGTTATTAAATCATACCTGCTCCTGATAAAATAGGGTAGAGAGCCTTATTTCTTCCCATATCCCCTCCTGTGCACAACTTTACTGGGTCATGGGTATTTTCATACTACCTAGAGTACCCTACTATATTTCCTTACCCAGATCTCCCTGTTTAAAAAGTAAGTGCCTTTGCACTATAACTTAGGTATCTAATATGTCAGAGTGTGAAAGAAGCAGTCTTGGCTTCTATTATCAGCTCTGTAATTAACTAGCAATGTGATCTTATTCAAGTCACTTAACATTGATGGGCTATCATGAACCACACATAAAAATGAGGTTAATGGACCAAATGAAAGTAATGGAGGTGAGGGCTCTTGACAAATGCAAAACAATGAAAGTTAGGTGAGGTTATTATGACCTTTCATTACTCAAAGATAAATTATTTTAAGGTTGAAAAGAATAACCTTGATGGCCCACCTCAGATATGGCTACTTAGATTTCAGTTTAACTGGGTTTTCTGGGGGAAATTCCAGAATGGAGTGGGAAAGAGAGTCACCACTGGCTGTGGGTTTAAGAAAAATCAGTGAAAAAGATTACTCGACAGAAACACAATCTATTCCTGGAGTCTCCCATGGTAATTTACATCCTAGACACCTATGAAAAGAGCATGTAAGGACTGGTCACTCTTCACCAGCCAAGGAAGAAGAGATACACATTAGCTCTAGTGCTTGGGTATCAGGAGTCAGTATCATATGACTCGCCATAGAAATAAGTAGACTTGCTTGCAGAGGGGCAGAAAATTCCTAGAGTGGGGCACACAATAGCAGGAACAGAACATCAATTACTCCCATCACAATAAACCAATCAACACTGTTTCCTAAGGCCCTGGGATGGGTGAAATGCTAAAGCAAAGCACCATGAAGCAAGAAAAAGGAAATCAGACACATGGTCAGTGCCTTAAACAAATGAATGCTTTTTTCTCGGTATCCAAGATGGCAGAGGACTAAGTGGAAGTTACATTAACTTCCTTCCAGGACCAATCTGGAATTACAACTAAATTGTGAAGAAATCATCCAGAATAAAAATTGAATGATAGTGGGAGAGAAGCCTTATAACCATGAGCAGACAGAAGAAGCAGTGTCACTATAATGTGACTAGTATGGATTGCAGAGGATATGAGAGAGGGCTGGCTATGCTTCCACAAGAGGCAGCTGAAGTGGTGGAGAAATTGTTCAGTGGCTGTGGGGTTCTCCCTGAGAAGTGTGGGGTCTAAACCCCATCATCTGGATGATGAGCTCCCCAGGCTACATCACCAGAGCCCAAAAAGAAACCAGATAACACCTAGTTGTGAAAAGTGGCTGGGTATCTCTCTACCATGGACAGAGAGCTGGAGTTACAGAGAGCCTTTTAAAGGGCCAACACATAAATTTCATTTGCAGTCAAACCCTGGGCTCTGGCAAAGGAGGGAGAAAAGTGGACTAGAGACACTTGAGAAGAGTCTGGGGACAGTGGCTTTGGGGAAAGAACTGAGAGAGCAGCTGCCAGTATCCCAGTGCTGAGTCATCCCTCATACAGCAGGAACCATGTCCTCAGGCAGAGCACTCATCTCTGAATGGATCAGCCTGAGGGAAAGCAATAGCCTGGCCACAAGAATTACTCCGCCCCACTCTGTGGTGCCTAAGCCTGACTGCTGAGTGCAGAGTGACTAGATTAATAACTGAAAGATTCAGCAATAGACTGTGATCTCTAGTAGTCTCGAACAGGCTGCCTAAAGCCAGACTGGGACACTATCTGACATCACCAGAGGTGGATCCTGAAAGGAAAACCAGTGGTAAACACTAGATGCCACCAAAACAAATTCCATCACAGCCTTCTACAGGATTTGTGGTATTTTCTTTCCTGCATGGCTTTTTAACTTTCATTTTTTGTCCTTCAAGTGTGTGCATATTAACTCACTAGATTTTATATTATAGTTTATTTCAAGTCTCATATTTTGATCCTCCTTTTCTTACCCCATTTTACCTTCCTTTATCCTCTTCTTATTTTCATTTAAAATTTTCTTTTCTCTCTTGCTACAACTTGTTTCCATTCCACACTCTTACTATTTCTCCTCCATCCAGCCTCTCAAAACAATTTTTCTTGTCAATGGTCATCTCACAGTCTTTTTCCTGCTCTTAAAATACCTGTTTTCTCTCTCCACCTTTGTCAATCTTGGCTCCTAGGTTATGGATAGGGTGGTTGTGTTGAATTTTTTCAAAATTATGTCTAGATCTTCACTATTTTTGGTATTTCAAATCACAAATGTTACCATTCCCCTCTCTTACTCCATTTTGCCTTCCTCCTGCCCTTTCTTTTATTTTCATCTCAAATTTTAATTTTTCTCTGTCTTAGCTTTGTTTTCATTCCTCACTCTTAGTATTCCTTCTCCCTATATCATCTTTTGTTTTAAAGATTTTATTTATTTATCTTTAGAGGTACAGGGAAGGAGAGAGAGAGAAATATCAATGTATGGTTGCCTCTCATGCGTCCTCTGCTAGGGACTGGCCTACAGCCCAGGCATGTGCTCTGACTGGGAATTGAACCATGATCGTTTGGTTCACAGGCCCCTGCTCAATGCACTGAGCTACACCAGCTAGGGCCTCCCTATATCATCTTAAAATCCCTTCCCTTTCCTTTAGACAACTCTTAAGCTTTTCTTTCCTTCTTTTTTCCCCTCTTATTCCCATTACACCAATATTAATCTTAGCTTATTTGCTGTTGATAGAGCTGTGGTGGATCTTTTTCTCCTATTTATGTGGTTCCTATTTATTTATTTATTTATTTATTTATTTTTATTTTTCTTTCACTACATATTTTTAAAATTTCTGTTTAAACCTAATACTATATGCTTCCCCTTGCTTTTTCCATTCTGTCTTCTTCATCCCCTTTTTATTTATGTTGTAAATCTTATTCTTTCTCTCTTTGTATTGCCTTGATTCTATACTCTTATTATTGCTCTTCTCTCTGCCATTTCAAAATAATTTTTCTTTCAGTTAGTCATCTCATATTTGTTTCCCCTATCTTACAATAGTCTTCATCCCTTTATACCCTTATCAATACTGGATAATTTGCTATTGATTGTGTGATTGTAGGGAGAAGTTTTTTTGCAGGTGTGAGTTTGTTTCCTGGGCTGTGTGGTTTTCTTCTAGCAGCACCTGCACAACAGTATGCAAGATGTGGTGGGCAGAGTGACTCTCAGCCAGCTGAGGGAAGAATCCAATAAAGAAGGACCCAACAACAATCAAAACCCAATTACAGCTGGAGAGCCAACATATATGGCATAAAGGGCATCCCAAGAGCATCAAGTTCAGAAGGTCAAGAAGACTCACCACTGAATCCCAAAGTTTTCCTACTATAGAAGTTCACACCTTGAAGACAGTGAGTCAAAGCAGGTATAAGAAAACAGAAACAAAGAAGAGTCTCCCCTAAAATGGGGAGACAAAGAAACAACCTCTGATTGAAAAGAAAGGAGGAATCCCAAGACAGAGTGCTAAACAAAATAGAAGCAAGTAAATTATCAGTCACTCAGTTCAAAATAATGGTTATAAAGAAACTCAATGAGGTCAGTGAGACTTACAAAGAACTACAAGGAAGCTACAAAGAACTTACTGTAAACTACACCAGCATGAAAAAAGACATAGAAACAATAAATACAAGCCAGAAGGAAATGAAGAATACAATTTGTGAATCGAAGAAAAAGTAGAAGGAATTAAAAGCAGACTAGATAAAGCAGAGGATTAAATAAGCGAGCTGGAGGATAAGGTAAAAATAAGAATCCAAGACAAAGCAAAAAATGAAAAAGGACTCAAAAAGAATTAAGAGGGGTTAAGGGATCTGAAAGACAACATGAAATGTAATAATATCCATATCATAGGAATACCAGAAGGACAAGAAGAGGACCAAGGCATAGGAAACCTGTTCAAAAAAGTAAAGACAGAAAACTTCCCAACCTTGATGAGAGAAAAAGCCATGCAACTCCAGGAAACACAGAGGGTTCCATTCAAGATGAATCCAAAGAGGCCTACTCCAAGACATATCATAATAAAAATGCTAAAATTTAAAGGAAAAAAGAGAAAATTCAAGGCAGCAAGGGAGAAACAGCTAGTAACATGCAAGGGAGCCCTGATAAAGCTAGCAGCTGGTATCTTAACAGAAACACTACAAACCAGGACGGAATGGCAAGAAATATTCCAAGTAATGAAAACCTAAGGCCTGTAACTAAGACTATTCTATCCAGCAAGGCTCTCACGTGAAATGAAAGGTGAAATAAGGACTTTCCCAGACAAAGAAATCTAAAAGAATACACCTCCACCAAAACAGCATTGAAAGACATGCTAAGGAGACTGCTTTAAGAAGATGAAGAAAAATAGTGAGAAAGAGAGAGAAACACAAATACTACCAAAGGAAAAAATGGCAATGAATAAGTACCTATCAATAGTAACCTTAAATCTGAATGAATTAAGTGCTCCAATCAAATACATAGAGTAGCAGAATGGATAAGAAAACATGACCTGCCTATATGTTGTCTACAAGAGATCCACCTCAGAACAAAACATCTACACAGACTGAAAGTGAACAAATGGAAAAGTATTCCAAGCAAATGGACATGAAAAAAAAAAAAAGCTGGGGTAGCAGTACTTATATCAGACAAAATAGATATCAAAACAAACACCATAAATAGAGGCAAAGGAGGACACTATATAAAAATAAAGTACCTAGGTATAAAATTAACCAAGAATATAAAAGATCTGTACTTGGAAAACTACAGCACACTGAAGAAAGAAATTAAGGAAGATATAAACATGTGGAAGCATACACCATGTGCATGGATTGGAAGAATCAACATATTAAAATGTTCATAGTACCCAAAGAAATCTATAGATTCAATGCAATTGCCACCAAAATACCAATATCACAGATTTAGAACAAATATTTCAAAAATTTATATGGAACCAAAAACAACCCCAAATAGCCTAAGAAATCTTGAGAAAGAAGAACAACATAGGAGGAATCACATGACCTGAAATCAAACTATAGTACAAGGCCACTGTAATCAAAACAGTCCTGGTACTGGCATAAGAACAAATAGATCAATGGAATAGAATAGAGATCCCAGAAATAAACCCATGTCTCTATAGTCAGTTAATATTTGATAAAGTGGGCAGGAGCATAAAATGGTGTAAAAATATCCTCTTCAAAAAATGGTGCTGAGATATCTGAAATGGTACATATCCAAAAAATGAAAATAGACCACCAACTTACACCATATGCCAGAATAAAGTTAAAATGGAAAAAGGACTTAAACATAAGCTGCAACACCATAAAAGTCTTAGGGGAAAACATAGGCAGTAAAATTTCAGATTTAGCAAAATGAAAAGGGAACCAAATATATGGGGGAAATATTTCCAATGATACCTGGGACAAGGATTTGATCTCCAAAATATATAAAGAACTCATATAACTCAATACCAGGAAGACAAACAATCCAATTAAAAAATGGGCAAAGATCCTGAACAGAGATTTCTCCAAAGAGGACTTCCTGAAGGCCCAGAGATATGAAAAGATGCTCAACATCACTAGCCATCAGGGAGATGCCAATTAAAACCACAATGAGATACCACCTCATTTCAGAGCAGCCATTATTAACAAATCAACAAACAACAAGTGTTGGAGAGGATGTGGAGGAAAGGGAACCCTAGTGCACTGTTGGTGGGAATGCAGACTGGTGCAGGCACTATAGGAAATAGTATGGAATTTCCTCAGAAAACTAAAAATGGAACTGCCTTTTGACCAAGTGATTCCACTGCTGGGATTATACCCTGAGAATCCTGAAACACTCATTCAAAAGAACTTATTTACCCATATGTTCATAGCAGTATTATTTACAATAGTGAAGCACTGGAAACACCTTAAGTGTCCATAAGTAAATGAGTGGATCATAAAACTGTGGTATATTTACACAATGGAGTACTGTACAGAAGAAAGAAAGAAGGACCTCTTACCCTTCATGACAGCATCAATGGAACTGGAGAGTACTATGCTATGTGAACCAAACCAGGCAGTGGAAGACAAATACTATATGATCTCATCTATAACAGGAATTTAACAAACAAAACAAGCAAATGAGCAAAATAAAACCATGGCCATGGAAACAACAATTAAAATGACAAGGGCCAGAAGGGAAGGGGTTGGGGGATAAGGGAAGAAACAAGGGGAAGGGTCTAGTTAAAGAACAAGTATAAATGGCCCATGGACATGGACAACTGGGTGGGGATCAACTATGGGAGTAGGGTGGTGGGCAGGACAGTGGAGAGCAAGAAGGAAAATTTGGGACAACTGTAACAGAAAAACAAATAAAAACCCCTTCTTTATCCATTCAAACAAAAGAGAAATGGGTGCTTTCAGCATTTGATTAAATTCAGCCCTTATTTATCATACAAACTTTCAACAAATTGGGAATAAAAGAAACATAATTCAACATAATAAAGGCCATATATGACAAACCCACAGCTAGCCTCATACTAAAATGAATATCCAGAAATCAGTTCCATTTTTATACATCAATAGTATACTATCAGAAAGGGAAACTAAGAAAACAATCCCATTTAAAATTGAATCAGTAAATAAAATAAAATACCTAGGAATAAATTTAAGCAATGATATAAGAGAGCTGTACTCATAAAATTGTAAGGCACTAAAAAAATTAAAGAAGATACAAATAATTGGAAGCATACACTGTGTTCATGGAGAGACAGAATTGACATCACTAAAATGTCCATACTGCCAAAAGCAATCTACAAATTCAATGCAATTCTTATCTAGATTCAATTTCATATTTCACAAAACTAGAACAAATATTTCAACAACTATATGGCACCACAAAAGACCCCAGATAGCCACAACAAGCTTGAGAAAGAAGAACAAAGTTGGAGGAATCAGAATGCCTGATATCAAACTATACTACAAAATAGAATGGTACTGGCATAAAAACAGACATATAGATCAATGGAACAGAATACAGAGCCCAGAAATAAACCCATACCTTTATCATCGTGTAATATTTGACAAAGGAGGAAAGAACATACAACAGAGTAAAGAGAGTATATTCAATAAATGGCGTTGAGCAAATTGGATGTATACATGCAAAAAAAAAAAAAAAATGAAACTAGACCATCTTCTTAGACCACAAACAGAAATAAACTCAAAATAGATTAAAGACTCAAATGTAAGACTGGAAACCATAAAAATCCTAGAAGAACACATAGACAGGAAAATATCAGACATTTCTCATGGCAATATTTTTGGTGATATATCCCCTTGGGCAAAGGAAACATAAGATAAACAAATGGGACTGTATCAAACTGAAAAAGTTTTCCACAGGAAATAAAACTATCAGAAAATGAAGAAAAAAACCCACTGAATGGGAGAACATATTTGGCAATGATCCATCAGATCAGGGGTTAATATCCAACATTTATAAAGAATTTATACAACTCAACATCCAAAAAGTCCAATTAAAAATGGGCAATGGACCTAAATAGACACTTCTCCAAAGAGGACCTGCAGGTGGCAAATAGACACATGAAAAAGATGCTCAGCATCACTAACCATTAAAGAAATACAAATTAAAACTTCACTGAGATATCTCTTTTCACCTGTCAGAGTGGCTATCATCAATAAATCAACAAACAAGTGTTGTTCAGGATGTAGAAAAAAGGGAACCCTTGTACACTACTGGTGGGAATGCAGACTGGTGTGCCACTGTGAGAAGTACTATGGAATTACCTCAAAAAATTAATGGCCCAGCAATTCCACTTCTGGTAATATATCTGAAGAAACTTAAAATACTGATTTGGAAGAACATACACACCCCTATGTTCACTGTAGGGTTATGTACAATAGATAAGATTTGGAAGCAGTCCAAGTGCTTATCAACAGATGAATGCATGAAAGTGCTTTGGTACATTTACACAGTGGAATACTACTTGACTGTAAAATAGAAAGAGATTTTACCTTTTGCAATGGCACGGTTGGACCTGAAGAGTATTATGCTAAATGAAATAAGTCTGTCAGAGAAAGACAAGGGCCATATGATTTCACTCATATGTGGAATCTAATGAATAAAATAAAATAACAAAGTAGAAACAGACTCATAGATACAGAGAACTGAATGACCACTGTTAGAGTGGAAGGGGACTGGGGGGCTGTGTAAAAAAAAGTGAAGGGATTAAGCAAAGAAAAAAAACTCATAGACATGGACAACACTATGGTGATTACCAGAGGGAAAGGGTGGAATATATGTTGATGGAAGGAGACTTGACTTGGGATAGTGAACACACAATACAATATAAAGATGATGTATTATAGAATTGTTTGTTTGAAACCTATAGTGGGTGGGGCAAAAGTGAGCTTACAGTTGTTCATATGGAAAATAATACAATGATTAATAAATAATAATACAATAATAAACTCTGTGTTTTCTGTACTCACAATGTAAACTTTCTCTTGCCCCATCCTGTATAATTATATTAACCAAAATCACCTTAATAAATTCAGTAAAAAATTTAAAAATAACAAATGCTTTTAGAAAATATAGTCAGCAGTATTGTAATAATTATGTATGGTGCCAGGTGGGTACTAGAAATATCAAGGAGGAGAAGGTCACTTGATAAAGTTTATATTTGTCTATTTACTATGCTGTACACCTGAAACTAATACAAAATAACATTGTACTGAAAAAAAATAAAATAAAAAATTATTTTAAAAAGTAGATTGTTTGATGGATGAAAGAAAAAGACAAAGTCTGTAAGACACCTAAGATGCTTAAAGAAATGACCTTTAGTGGGGCAAGAGATTTATACTGTACTGTCCTTATTCAAATAATTAGAAAACAAATAGATGCAGAATTTAGTACACAAATCAATATTTATTGCTTATGGTTTTCTCTAACATGTGGTATAGAAGAAATTGATCTCCAGTGATTACAATAACCTTATTATACTGTAAAATCCTTAATTATGAAACAAATAATGGTTATGGTTCTTAGACTATTTTTACTTTTGCTAGTAGTAATTATAATATTTTTAAATATTCAATTTTTTACACTTCATCATAGTGGGGATACAATGGTGAACAAGACTGATGTGGGCTCTGATCTCTTGGAGCTTATATAGTTGTAGTGGTGGTTGTAGTTTACACTGGCAGATAAGGAAGACCTCTTGTAGGTGAAATTTGACTTCTGCTTCTCAATATGGCACACTAAGTATTCTACTTTATTTTATTTTTTATGGACAATTCAGAGCTAGTTTTATTTATTTTTAAATACATTTTATTGATTATGCTATTACAGTTTTCCCAATTTTTTCTCCCTTTTCTCCCCACTCTGCCCTATACCCCTCTGCCCTCCAGCATTCCTCTCCCTTCCCCACACTTAGTTTATTTCCATGGGTTGTACATATAAGTCCTTTGGCTTCTCTGTATCTTATAGCCTTTTTAACCTCTCCCTGTCTATTTTATGGCTACCAATTATGCTTCTTATTTCCTGTACTTTTCACCCTCCCCCTCCCCACTGAAAACCCTCCATGTAATCTCCATTTCTCTGGTTCTGTTCCTGTTATAGCTGTTTGTTTAGTTTTTGTTTTTGTTTTTTGGGTTCAGTTATTGTTGGTTGTGAGTTTGTTGTCATTTTACTGTTTGTAGTTTTTGATCTTCTTCTACTTCTTAGATAAGTCCCTTTAACGTTGCATATAATAATGGCTTGGTGATGATGAAATCCTTTAACTTGACCTTATCTGAGAAGTACTTTATCTTCCCTTCCACTCTACATGATAGCTTTGCTGGATAGAGTAATCTTGGATGCAGGTCCTTACCTTTCATGACTTCAAATACCTTCCAACCCCTCCTTGCCTGTAAGGTTTCTTTTGAAAAATTAGCTGATAGTCTTATAGGAACTTCTTTGTAGATAACTCTCCACTTTCCTCTAGCTGCTTTAAGATTCTCTCTTTATCTTTTATCTTGAGTAATGTAATTATGGTGTGCCTTGGTGTGTACTGCCTTGGGTCCAATTTCTTTGGGACTCTCTGGGCTTCCTGGACTGACTGGAAGTCTATTTCCTTCACCAGATTGGGGAAGTTTTCCTTTATTATTGGTTCAAATAAGTTTTCAATTTCTTGCTCTTGTTCTTCTCCCTCTAGCACCACTATAATTCAGATGTTAGAGTGCTTAAAGTTGTCTCATAAGTCCCTAAGCCTCTCCTCATTTTTATGAATTCTTGTTTCTTCATTCTGTTCCAGTTGGATGTTTATTTCTTCCTTTTCTTCTAAATCATTGATTTGAGTCCCAATTTCCTTCTTTTTACTGTTTGTTCCCTGTATATTTTGCTTTATTTCACTTTGGGGAGCCTTCATTTCTTCCTTCATTTTGTGACTGATCTCAACCAGTTCTGTGAGCATCCTAATTACCAGTGTTTTGAACTCTGCATCAGAATGATTGTCTATGTCCTTGTCACTTAGCTCTTTCTGGAGTTTTATCTGTTCTTTCATTTGGACCATATGTCTTTGTCTCAGCACACCTGTTATGTTTTAAGGGGCAGAGTCTTAGGTTTTCACCAGGGCAGGGCAACCCTCTTTGCTGTGTTGGGGCACTGTCTGTGGAGGAGGGGTCAGAGAGGGGACAATGCTGTTCACTTGCTCTGTTCTAGCCCCATTTTCCAACAACCTCTCCTGTGAAACTGGAGATTTTTCTCACTATCACAACCCCTGCAGTATCTTATAGCTAGCTTTGAGTCCCTAGTTTCCCATTCAGCCAGCCATGCCTCACCTCGCCTCACCCATACAGTCCACCGCATTGCGAAGCATCTCCTCAGCTCCGCTGCTCATCTCCCTTCTCTGCCCCTCCTATTGGTCTGTGTGAATGTTTCTTTAACTCCTTGGTTGACGGAGTTCAATGCAGCTTGATTTTTCTGGCACTTCTGGTTGTTTATTGTTTTTAAATTGGTTGTTATCCTTCTTTAGCAAAGGAGCAGGGTGTTTCTACCTACACCTCCATCTTGGCTGGAACTCATATTATTTTAAGGTCTTCCTTCTTCAGTATAAGTAAATCCTGGATAAATTGTAATATTTTTTAATAATTTTTTATTGTTGTTCAAGTACATTTGTCCATTTTCTCTCCACCACTCCCCTTACCCCAGCCATCCCCACTTCCCACCTTTGATCCCACTCCACTTCAGTTTTGTCCATGTGTCCTTCCTTTATACATGTTACTGAAATCCTTTCCCCCTTTCCCCCCACTATCCGCTTCCACCTCCCTTCTGGTTACTGAAAGTTTTATGACAACTTTTTTTTTACGTTTTTTAACAACTTTATTTATATGTATTCAATACCATACAAGTCATTCATTTAAAGTGTATAACTCAATGGCTTTTGACATAATGTATTATTAATATTTTTAATTATGATAAGTATATGTAACAAAAAATTTTCATTTTAACCATTTTATATATGCAATTCAATGGCATTAATTACATTTACAATGTTGTATCATCAGCACTACTGTGTAGTTCAAGAACTTTTTCATCACCTTACACAGAAATTTTGCAAATGTTGAGCAATAAATCCCTAATTCTCCTTTCCTCTAGCCTCTGGTAACCTCCAGTCTACTTTATGTCTCAATAAATTTATCTATTCTCAATATTTCATACAAATGGAATCATCCTGTCTAGTTTATTTCATTTAGCATAATAGTTTGAAAGTTTGAATCACATGTATCAGAACTGCATTCCTTTTGTGATTGAGTTATTTGAATACAATCAATACAGTGTGACTACATTGTATGTTTCTACCACATTTTGTTTATCCATTCATGTGTTGATGGACATTTGGATTGTTTCTATCTTTTTGTTTTTGTGAATAATGTTGTAAAAAACATTACATACAAATATCAATGTGAGTCTCTGATTTCAATTCTTATATGTATATACCTAGACATAGAATTCCTGGGTCCTATTATTTGATATTGTGATAATAAGAAATACAGTCATGTACTGCATAACAATGTTTTAGTCAATGACAGAACACATGTATGATGGTGATCCCATAAGCTTATGATGGGGCTAAAAATTCCCATCACTTAATGATATTTTAGTCATTGTACTATTGTAGCACAACACATTACTCACATGGTTGTGGTGATGCTGGTGAAAACAAGCCTACTGTGCTGCCAGTTATATTAAATTATAGCAAATATGATTATGTACAGAACATAATACTTGATAATGATAGTAAACCACTATGTTACTGGCTTATATATTTACTATACTACACTTTCAATCATGATTTTATAGTGTACTTTTTTCCTTATATATAAAAACCAAGTTCCCTGTAAAACAGTATGCTACCTTCCACAGCAGCAGACTCATATATCTTTGTGTTTACCATATCTCTTGTTTGCATCATTTTTTCTTGTGCTTGATATAATCATGTGTTGTTTTGTTCTTCATGGCTCCTAAGCATATAAAGCCACTGCTAATATTGCCAGTAAGAGGCCACATTGAGCGATGACCTGGACATAAATTTTAAAATGATTTTAAAATATGAAAGTGGAAAACCAGTGATAGTTATTACTCACAAGTCAGAAATTCCCCATTGAATCATAACTATGATCTTCAAGAACAAGAACAAAGTTACAGAAGCCATTAAAAGACCTGCTTCATTGAAGGCAATGAGACCAACAAAAATTTGAGATGGGTCTATATTAGAAATGGAAAATTTTCTTTATTTTTATTAAAATTATTTTATTTTTGCCTGAGGACATTTTTGCATTGCTTTTTAGAGAGAGAGAGGAATAGAGAAAGGAGGGAAGAAAGAGAAACATTGATGCAAGACAGAAGCATTGATGGGTTGCCTCCTTTACACTCCCATACCAGGGATCAAACCCACAACCTAGCTGTGTGCTCTGACTGGGAATCAAACCCACAACCTTTTGGTTATGTAATGATGCTGCAACCAACTGAGCCACACTGGCTAGGGTGAAAGAAACTTTTTTAATTAAATTTATTGGGGTGACATTGATTAGTAAGATCATATAGGTTTCAAGTGTACATTTCTATGATACTTTATCTGTACATTACATTGTGTACCTGCAGCCCAAAGAGAAATTTCTAATGACCTGCACTGAAGACCAAACACAGTGGTCCCTCTCAGCACCATGACAATAATGACCAAAGTGAAAAGTTTGTTTGTGATGTTGAAAGAAAAGGCTGGACTTGACTATGATGTTAAATTTCACTGCTAGCTCTGAGTGGCTTAAATGATTCAAGAGTTCTTTTTCATTACATAATATGAAAGTAAGTGGTAAGTCTATTTGTGCTGATGTGAAGACAGCTAAAATTTTTTTGAAAACTCTAGATAAGCTGATTATAGAGTAAAATTACTTGCCAGAGCACATATTCAATACGAATGAAACCTCCCTATTCTGGAAACAGATGCATGAAAGGACATTTATCTGTAAAAAAGCCAAGTCCATGCCAAATTTCAAGGCTTTTAAGGACAGTATAATAGTCTTGCTTGGGCGCAATATTGCAGGCCACAAATTAAAACACTCTGTGATTGGGTACTATGAAAACCCTAGGCTTTCAAGCTTATCAAGCAGGACACACTGCTAATGTGCTACAGGAGCAATGAGAACTCATAGATGACTCAGCTCCTTTTCCAAGATGCTCTCCTGAATTACTGTTAGCAAAATGGAGAATTACTGTTTATATAATAACATACTTTTCAAATTTTTGCTCATTGTTAATAATCCTCCTTTTATTAGTCACCTTCATCCCAATATCAAGGTGGTGTTTCTCTCTCCAAATAACACCTCATTGATCCAACCAATGGATCAAGCAGTTACAGTAGCTTTTAAGGCCTACTACCTGAGAAGGACCTTGTCCAGACTATTGGTGCAAGTGAGAAAAACCTGAGAAGATGCTGCTGCAATTATAGAAGGATTAAAACATCTATGACTACATCAACAACCTTTCTTGAGCATAGGGTGATGTCACCATTCCCTTTATACAGGGAATGTATAAATGGAATACAGAACAAGACATCAAGAGGTTCATCTATGACTTCAAAGGATTTTCTAAGGATGAGGAGGTTGCAAAAATCAGTGAGACTGTGGTTAAATCACCAAACAATTTTACCCTGGATGTGGAAGAAGATGACATTGAAGAGCTACAGGTGGTTCCTGAGGATTGACTAATGAGGAGTTGTTGGAACTGCAACAGGAATACCTAGCTGAAGAAGAGGCAAGAGAAAAGGAAACTGCAGGAAAGGAAAAGAAGAAAATTCACAATGAAGGTTTTAGCAGAAGGTTTTGAAGACCTCAACAAGCTCCTTAAAAGGTTTAAAAATATGGACCCTAAGTGAAAGTTTTTTTTTTATTAAAAGAGAAGAATGTTCATAGTGCATTACCTGCTTACAAGCAAATATATGTTGAAAAAGAAAACAAACCAAGCCAACTACCATGGACATATTTTTAAAAGAGTGACACCTTTTTAAGAGCTACAGGAAGGTTCTTCAGGAGGTTTTCTAGTTGAAACCATTATTGTTACAGGAGAAGAGAACCCATCAAGACCTTCCAGTGAGATAAGATGTGGAGGTGAAAGAGCAATATTGAGGATTTTGATGCTCTGTACAGCTAGGTTAATGTGTGTTTGTGTCTCTGCTTTTAACAAAAAGATTTAAAGAGAAAAATAACTTCTTTTTTTAAAAAATTACTTTATTGTTGTTCAATTACAGTTGTCTTCATTTTCTCCACACCAATCCCCCCGACCCCAGCCAAACCCACCTCCCTCACTTGTTTCCACCCTCCCCCTTGGTTTTGTCCATGTGTCCTTTATAGTAGTTCCTGAAAACCCTTCTCCCCTCTGTCTCCACCCGCTCCCCTCTGGCTATTGTTAGATTGTTCTTAATTTCAATGTCTCTGGCTAAATTTTGTTTGCATTTTTCTTTTGTTGATTATATTCCAGTTAAAGGTGAGATCATATGGTATTTGTCCCTCACCGCCTGGCTTATTTCACTTAGCATAATGCTTTCCAGTTCCATCCATGTTGTCACATAGGGCAGGAGCTCCTTTCATTCTGCTGTGTGTAGAATTCCATCGTGTAAATGTACATCGTTTTTTGATCCACTCATTTGCTGATGAGCATTTAGGTTGCTTTCAACACTTGGCTATTGTAAATCCTGCTGCTATGAATACTGGGGTGTGTAGGATCTTTTGAATGGGTGTTTCAGGGCTCTTAGGGTATAATCCCAGCAGTGGAACTGCTTGGTCAAAAGACAGTTCCATTTCTAGTTTTCTGAGAAAATTCCATGCTTTTTTCCACAATGGCAGCACCAGTCTTCATTCCGACCAACAGTGCAATAGGGTTCTCTTTTCTCCACATCTTTGCCAGAACTTGTTTGTTGCTTTGTTTATGATGGCCATTCTCAATGGTGTGAGGTGGTATCTCCTTGTGGTTTTAATTTGCACCTCTATGATGGCTAGTGATGCTGAGCATTTTTCCATATGTCTCTGGGCCCTCTGAATGTACTCCTTGGAGAAGTGTCTGTTCAAGTCTCTTGCCCATTTTTAAATTGTGTTTTTTGTCTTTCTGGAGTGGAGTCCTGTGAGTTCTTTATATATTTCAGAGATCAAACCCTTCTCCAATGTACCATAGGCAATTACATTTTCTGATATAGTTGATTCTCATTTTAATGCTGTTTTCTTCAGCTATGCAGAAGCCTTTTAATTTGATGAGGTCCCATTTGTTAATTTTTTCTTTTATGCCCCTTGCTTTAGGGGACATATCAGTGAAGGTGCTGCTATGTGCAATGTCTGAGATTTTCCTGCCCATGTTTTCCTCTGGAACTTTTATGGTGTCACAACTTATATTTAAGTCTTTTATCTACCTTGAATTTATTTTTGTGTGTGGTGTAAGTTGGTGGGTGAGTTTCATTTTTTTGCATGTAGCTGTAAAGATCTCCCAACACCATTTATTGAAGAGACTCTTTTTACTCCAATTTATGCTTCTTCCCTTTTGTCAAATATTAGTTGACTGTGGAGACATGGGTTTATTTATGGGTTCTCAGTTTTGTTCCATTGCTCTAGGTACCTGTTTTTATGCCAGTACCATGCTGTTTTGATTACAGTGGCCTTGTAATACAGTTTGAAATCAGGTATTGTGATCCCTCCTTCTTTGTTCTACTTTCTCAAAATTGCTGCAGCTATTCAGGGTCATTTATGGTTCCATATAAATTTCTGAAATGTTTGTTCTATATCTGTGAATAATGTCATTGGTATTTTAATAGGGATTGCATTGAATCTATAAATCACTTTGGGTAGTATGGCAATTTTTGATGATGTTAATTCTTTCAATCCATGAACATGGTACATGCTTCCAATTGTTTGTGTCTTTGTTAATTTCTTTCTTCCATATTGTATAGTTTTTCTGAGTAAAAGTCTTTTACCCCCTTGGTTAGGTTTATTCCTAGGTACTTTATTTTTCTTGTTGCTATATCAAATGGGATTTTTTTTTCCTGATTTCTGCTTCTGATTTTTCAGTGTTGGTGTGCAAAAATGCCTTTGATTTCTGAGTATTGACTTTGTATATGGCTGTTTTGCCAAATTCATTTATTAGGTCAAGTAGTTTTTTTTTTTGTGGATTCTAAAGGATTTTCTATATACACTATCATGTCATCTGCAAACAATGACAGTTTTACTTCTTCCTTTCCAATTTGGATGCCTCTCATTTCTTTTCTTGTCTGATTGCTGTGGCTAGGAATTCCAGTACTATGTTGAATAGGAGTGGTGAAAGCAGGTATTCTTGTCTTGTTCTACATCTTAGTGGGAAAGCTCTAAGTTTTTGTCCATTAAGTGTGATATTGGCTGTAGGTCTCTCCTATATGGCCTTTATTATGTTGAGGAATGCCCCCTCTATTCCCACTTTGCTGAGTGTTTTTATCATAAATGAGTGTTATACCTTGTCAAATGCTTTTTCTGCATCTATTGATATGATCATGTGATTTTTGCCTTTCATTTTGTTTATGTGATGTATCGCATTTGTTGATTTGCATATATTGTACCATCCATTCATCCCTGGAATCCTACTTGATCATGGAGTATGATCTTTTTAATGTACAGCTGGATGTAGTTTGCCAATATTTTGTTGAATATTTTAGCATCTATGTTCATCAGCAATATTGGCCTGAAGTTTTCTTTCTTTGTTGTGTCTTTATCTGGTTTTGGGATTAGGATGATGCTGGCTTTATAAAAAGAGTTTGGGAGTCCTCCATCTTCTTGAATGTTTTGAAATAATCTGTGAAGTATGGGGGTTAGCTCTCCCTTAAGTGCTTTGTAAAATTCTCTTGTGAAACTGTTTGTTCCAGGGCTTTTGTGTGTCAGAAGGTTTTTGGTTAGTGTTTCAATTTCATCAGGTGTTATTGGTCCCTTCAGGCTTTCTGCTTTTTTTTCATTGGGTTTTGGAAGATTATATTTTTCTAGAAATTTGGCCATTTCACCTAGATTTTCAAATTTCTTGACACAGCATTCTTTGTAGTAATTTCTCACAATCCTGTGAGAAATTGTATTTCTGTGGTATCAGTTTTACACTCTCTTCTTTCATTTCTGATTGTGTTTATTTGGGTCCTCTCTCTTTTTTTCTTGATGAGCCTGCTTAAAGGCTTGTTGATTTAATTTACATTTTCAAAGAACCAACTTCTGGATTTATTGATCATTAGAATTATGCTTTCAGTCTCTATGTCATTTAATTCTGCTCTGATCTTCGTTATTCCCTTCCTTCTACTAGCTCTGGCTATCTTCGTTGTTGTTGCTTGAGTTCTTGTAGGCGTAGGTTTAGGTTGTTTGTTTGAAATGTTTCTATGTTTTTTAGGTAGACCTGTATTGCTATGAACTTCCCTCTCATGACTGCTTTTGCTGTGTTCCATAAGTTTGGATTGTTGTGAGTTCATTTTCATTTTTTTTTCCAGAAACTTTTCCATTTATTCCCTAATCTCATTCTTGACCCATTCATTGTTTAATAGCATGCTATTCAATCTCTATGAGTTTGTGTGTTTGGGTTTTTTTCCTTGGGGTTGGTTTCTAGTTTCAATACCTTGTGGTCAGAGAAAATGCTTGATGTGATTTCAATTTTTTTGAATTTGTTGAAGTTTTTTTTGTGTGTGTCCTATCATGTAGTCTATCTTTGAAAATGTTCCATGTGCATTTGAAAAAAATTGTATTTTCCTTCTTTGGGGTAAATGCTCTCCATATATCAGTTAAGTCCATTTCATGTAGGATATTGTTCAATGCCACAATATCTTTGTTGATATTTTGTTTGAAAGATTTGTCCATTTTTGATAGTGAGGTGTTAAATTCCCTTACTGTAATTGTGTTGCTGTCAATGTCTTTCTTGAAGTCCTCCAAGATATTCTTTATGTGTTTACATGCTCCTGTGTTGGGTGTATATATTATTTACACTGTTTATGTCTTCATGGTGGATTGAGTATTATGATGTGGCCTTCTCGGTCTGTTTTCATGGTTCTTTTTCTTGAAGTCTATTTTGTCTTATATTAGTATTGCTACCTTGGCTTTTTTTTTTCCTGTCTATTTGCTTGGAATATTTGTCTCCAGTCCTTCACTTGCAATTTTTGCAAGTCATCTGCTCTGAGGTGGGTCTTTGTTAGGTAGCATATGTGTGGGTCATGTTTTCTTATCTATTCCACTATTGTGTGTGTTTTGATTGGGGCATTTAATCCATTTCCATTTAAGGTTATTATTAATATATACTTACGTATTGCCTTTTTTGTTGTTGTTCCTGTGTTCCTCTCTCTTTCACTGTTTTCTTTCTATTCTTAAAGCAATCCCTTTAGCATCTCTTGCAGAACTGGTTTGGAGGAGATATATTCTTTGAGGTTTCTTTTGTCTGGGAAGCTCCTTATTTGGCCTTTCATTTTAATTGAGAGCTTTGCTGGATGAAGTAATCTTGGTTGCAGGCCTCTGGTTCTCCTTGTTTGGAATATTTCTTGCCATTCCCTTCTGGCTTAGAGCATTTCCATTGAGAAGTCAGCTGCTAACTTTACCGGGTCTCCCTTGTATGTTACTTCCTGTTTACTCCTTGCTGCCTTTAGGATTCTCTCTTTCTCTTGGAATTTTGCCATTTTAATTATGATATGTCTTAAACTGGGCCTCTTTGGGTTCCTCTTAATTGGAACTCTTTGTGTTTCCTAGATTTGTATGACTTTTTTCTCTTCATCAAATTAGGGAAGTTTTCTATCATTATGTTTTGAAACAAGTTTTCTATCCCATTTTCTTCTCCTCCTCCTCCTGGTATCCCTATTATATGGATATTATTATGTTTTATTTTGTCCTGCATTTCTCTTAATCCCTCTTCATTCTTTTTGAGCCTTTTTTCCTTTTCTTGCTCATTCTGGGTGTTTTTTTTTTTCCTACTTTGTCCTCCAGCTCACTGATCTGATCCTCTGCTTCATCTAGCCTGTTTTTCATTCCTTGTACTGTGTTCTTCAGTTCAGAAATTGTACTTTTCTTTTCCTCTTGGCCCTTATTGATAGTTTCTATTTCCTTTTTCATGTTGATGTGATTTTCAGTGAGCTCATTGTAGTTTCCCTGTAGTTTTTCGTAATTCTCTGTGAACTCATTGAGCTGCCTTGTAACCGTTGCTTTGAACTCATTATCTGATAACTGACTTGCCTCTGTTTCCTTTAGCATTTTTTATGAGGTGTCCTCCTTTCCTTTCATTTGGGGATTGTTTCTTTGTCTTCCCTTTGTGAGACTCTTCTTGTTAACCTCTGCTTCTTAAATTGTTCAGTTCTGACTCCATGGCTTTATGGTGTAAACCTATATGGTAGAAGATCTCTGAGATTCAGTGGTGCAATCTCCTTGATCTCCTGAGCTCGCTGCTCTTGGGCTGTCATTTATGTCGGCTCTCTGTAAGTGTTTCCGTTTTCATTGTTGTTGGGTGTTTCTTTGGTGGGCCCTTCCCTCCAGCTGTTCCACTGAGTGTCACTCTGTCCACCATGTCTTATATTCTGTTGTGCAGGTATGGGCAGGTTGTGTTGAAGCTGGTTCTTCTGTGTGTACAAGATTTTGAGGATTCTCTCTGGTTCTTGTTCAATTGTTTGTTCTGAATAATTTCTACACTCTTTAGTTGTATTTCCAGATTGGTCCTGGGATGACTTAGTATCCTTCCATTGCCCCCTTCACCTTCTTCTGCTGTTATCTGTTAGTGGTTCCTTTGTTGTTGGATTTCCTCTTCCAGCAGGTGGCCTGGTGTTCACAGCTTCCACCTACTCATTTGGTTTTTCAATGTCCTCTACAATTTTTCGTTTCCAATCTTAGTATATGCTGGCATACTGTTCGGTGTTCACTCTGTTCCTCAGAAGATCAGCTATGTGTTTCACCCATATGCAAGGGGAAGTGTACTCCACTCCCACCTATCTTGCCACCATCTCCCCTCTGAAAAATAAACTCTTAAAATAGGAAAAAGAAACCTTCTAGAATAAGAGTGTAAAGAGTAACATATCTGTGTGCAGCTGTACAATATGTGCTTTAAGCTATGTTATTACAAAAATTTTAAATGTTAAAAAATTAAAAGGCCTCTAAAGTAAAAATAAAGTTAAATATCTAAGTTTTATTTTTTCCTGAAGAAAGAAAAATGTTTTTATAAATTTAGCCTAGCCTTAGTGTAAAATGTGTCCTGGGCCTTTATATTCACTAACACTAATTTGCTGACTCACCTAGAGTAACTTCCAGTATTGTGAATTCTATTCATGGTAAGTGCCCTATTCAAGTGTACTATTTTTTATATTTTATACCATATTTTTACTGTATCTTTTCTATGTTTAGATATGTTTAGATACACAAATATCATTGGGTTACAATTACCTACTATATAGCCAGTATAGTTATATGTTGTACAAGTTTGTAGCCTAGAAGCAATATGCTAAAGTGTATAGCCTAGTTGTGTAGTAGGCAATAATGTCTAGGTTGGTATAAGTACACTCTGTGATATTCATGCAATAACAGAATTGCCCAAGGATGCATTTCTCAGACTGTGCCCCTGATGTTAAGTGATGCATTACCATATTAAGAAATGGGATAATTAAAATGGACATTAATGGGCTTAAAATAAAAGTTTTGACACAGCAATACCAAAGGTTGGGAGGGCTGAAGAGTCCTCTGCTAGGCCCTCAACATTAAAGAATCCTAAACAAGTCTTTGCTACTTACCCCAATTTAGAGAAATTTAACTTCTGATTTATAGACAGTCAGTCGGAAGTACAGGTAACAACCTAAACTTGCCACTAATATTCGAATGGGGTGACATTCTTGTAGAACTGAATTCTTTACTTGTGCAGTCTGATTCTATATCTGGATTAAGAGTGTCAGAATTGAGTCTAATTGTAAACATTCAGTTGGTGTCAGATCATTGCTTACAGAAGGTGTGGAGAATCGCCTCCCATCATTCTCACGTGTTAAAATTGGGTCAGGAACCCAATTATATAGTAGTTCTATTTTTAGATTTTTGAGAAACCTGCAGCAAACATTTTTAAAATGCTTTTCTAAGCTTGCAGAAAATAAAAACAAGAGAGGGAAAAGGAACCAGAAGTTAAAACCTAAGCAGCAGGCAGTGTGTAAAAGACTGGGCTTCCCAGGAAGAAAAAACCCCAAACTGGAGCCCAGAGCTTTGGATATTTACAAAAAAGCAGGGCACACAAAGACCTTAAAAAGTGAAGGACAGAAAGCTACAACTTTCACATTAAGTCTGAACTCTTAAAGAAAATCTACCGATAAACTTGTTTGTCTCTATCAAGTCTCCAGGTAGGAAATAAATAAGAACACTACTGCCCTGGTCTGTGTTGCTCAGCTGGTTGTAGCATTGTCCTATAAACTGAAAGGTCGTGGGCTCAATTTCCAGTCAGGGCACATTCCTAGGTTACAGGTTTGTCTCCTGTTGGGGTGTGTGTGACAGGCAACCGATCAATGTTTCTCTGCCTCTCTCTCTGTCCCTTCCTCTCTCTGGAAAATCAATGAGCATGTCCTCAGGTGAGTTTAAAAAAAATAAGAGCACTTCTTTTACTGCTGCTATGGCTGCTGCTGCTGCAAGTATCTGTTTGAGAGTTTGCAACCAAAGCTTGCTCTCACAAAGTATGAAGTTAAAATTTATATTACTCATGTCACTAGCAAAACCATAGCTGAGAGAAGATGATCCAACATTGTCAGTACTCCCAACACCTGGCAAAGCAAACTCCCATATTTTTCAGAGGAAAGCATCCCCAACTTAGAACCTGCAAGATTCTCAAAGATTTAGTTTGACCACGTGTAAACTCACATTAAAAAGAAAGTATCAGACACAAAAGGAAACAAGACAAAATGAGGGAAATTTAGCTGAAACAACAGATTTGTATTCCCAAGGACTTTAGATATTAGAATGATCAGCTACAGGACATGAAATAACTTTTTACAGGTAGTTTAAAGAAACTAAACATGTAATCAAACTAGGATATGCAAAAAAGAGTATCAGCTGTACCCAGGTAAATTTGAGGGAAAATGAAATAGAATTTCTAAAAATCAAAGTTATAATCATTGATGTTTGAAGGTCAATGAATGAGTTAAATGGAAAATTAAACACATCTGAGGAGAGAAGGGATGAACTGCAAAATTTGAAATATTTTACAGAATGTGGCACCAAGAGTTAAGAAGATGAAAAATATGAAGATTAAGTTGTAACATGGAAGATAGGATGGTTAGGTCTAAAATTTGCCTATTTTTAAAATGACCTCAGAACAAAAACCTGACATGTAACAAGAAATGCTGAGCAAATGAACTGGTAAATATGTAAATAAATGTAAACAATATTTAATATATATATAATTAAAATAATAATGACTAATTTGTGGGGTTAAATAAAATAACTGAAATTCTAAGTAACAATGACATGTAAGTTGAAGGATGCACAAACTTAAATATATGATACTTTAGACTTGATTGTGAAGAGGCAATTAGCCCTGTGAAATATTCACGAAGAATACATTCTACATAGAAGGAGCTAAAAGAGTGAAGGGTTTCAAGCAGAAATGGATGGTCTTGATATGTTTGAGTAGCAGAAAGAAGGCCAGTGTGACTGGAGCTAGCTGGCACACGTGGTAGAAGAGATTGGATAATACAGAGCCAAGATAAAAAATTTGGAATTTATTCTTTCTTTATATGGTCAGGCCTTAGAGAATTTTAAGCAGAAGAGTGATATGCCTGAGTAAAATTGTAAAGTGCTACTCTTACTGCAGTATGGAGAACAGTTAAGTGTTTGTATAGGGGGTGGGGACAGGGTTGTGTTGCCAAGAGTGGATGTACAGAGACTAGCTATAAAGCTGTTGTACTTTATCTTGAACTAAAACAGTGACAATAGGGAAAAATATGACTTTTAGTAAGAAAAGGTTTTCTGGTTTAGGCAACTAGGGTATTTATGGTACTATAATTGAGATGAGAAAAGCAAGAGGGGTACAGGATTTGGAGGAGGAGAAACAAGTGTTTAGTCTTGGGAAAATACTAAATTTCAGATACCTATCAGATAACAAAAAGGAGTTATCAAGAAGGAAGTTGAATATAGGAGGTCTGTCCGGAAAAATTCCAGCCATTTTTAACGTAATGAAAATGGTTTGCACAACATCGATGTAACCTGGCAGCCAAGGAGAATGGACTGGAATTCACATGTGTGAACACTGTACTAGTCAGTGGGGGTGGTAGACGCCATTAAGTGAGCATGTGTGCTGTGGGGTTGTCACATTCTAAATGACTGAGTGAGTAGAGCAATGAATCTGCATCAAATTTTGCATTAAGCCTGAATATTCCCCTGCAGCAACTATTCAGATGATTCAGAAAGGCACTATGGGCAACTGGTAATGGGCAGCTTCTTCAAGTCAATATACCTACTTATGCATCATATCTCGTATAAAGTTTTTTGGTAAAACATCAAATGATGTTTCACCAGAACATAGATGTTTCACCAAATCATAAATTTTTGGTGGAGTTTCATCAAATCATAGATGATGTTTTGGTGAAACATCATCTCTATTTTTTATATTACATCAAATCACCCAGGTGACTCTGCCCCACCCCCTACGTCCCAGATTTGGCACCCTGTGACTTCTGACTTTCCCCCAAATTAAAATCACCTTTGAAAGGGAAGAGATTTCACACTGTCAATGAAATTGAGGAAAATATGATGGGACAACTAATGATGATTGGGAGAACTGTGTGAGGTCCCAAGGTGCCTACTTTGAAGGGGACTGAGGTGTCATTGTCCTATGTACAATGTTTCTTGTATCTTGTATTTTCTTCAATGAAAGTCTTTATTTTTTATATTACATGCTGGATACCTTTTGGACAGACCTTGTATGAGTCTAGAGTTGAAGGATAAGAAGGGCCAGAAGATATTAATGTGTGAGTCATCTTGTGTAGATAGTATGTAAAACCTTGGGACTGGATATGATCACCTAGTAAGTAAATGTAAATAAACAAGGGATGAGGTCTGAGAACTGATCCCTGTGGCTTTCAATTGTTGAGCAGTCTGGAAGAGGAAGAGAATCCAGCAATGGAGATTGAGGTAAGAGGAATTCTAGAAATCTGCAGCATCCCAGAATCTAAGAGGGGCAAGTATTTAAGGAGGAGGACTAGCTCAATTTACATCTAATGCTTCTGAGGAGTCATTTAGTAAGATGAAGCCAGAGAAGTGATCGTGGGATTTGACAACATGGAAGCCATTGTTGACTTTGATGAGAGCAGCCTTGGTGGAATGATGAGGAAGAAAGCCTGATTGGATTGGGTTGAGAGGAGCATTGGAAGTGTAAAAGAAAATACAACATCCTATAAATGTGGAAGTGTTTTGAAAACACTAAAAATATTTTGCAGATGCAAGTGTCATTGTTATTATTTCACCAGAGATCTTAAGGAAGTTTAAAACATTGAATAAAGAGAGCTGTGCCAATAGAGGCACTGCAGAACACAGGAGCTGTTTCCTCAGGGAAAAATGTTGACAGGCAAAACCCACAAGTAAAACCTCAAGATAACTCCATGAAAACATGTTTGATAAGAATGTCAGGGCTATCTCAGAAACATTGCCCAAGTTCTTCAAGCCAACACTGTGCCACCCTCTGACCGGAGTGCAGCCAGGGCTGGCAGGCAGGAAATGCTCGAGAACAAGAAGTGAAAAACAATTTTATTCACAATGTTTACCGAATCTTTCATTAACGTATTTTATGAAGCTTGCTAGCCACTCTTTATGGGCAGGGCACACTGTTGGCAAGACTGGGAAATCAGTATGGTTTGTCTTACTTGCCACAAGACTCCCTCTTCTTCACCACCAGGATCACTCCTCTCCCCATAGACACTCTCTGCCCTTCTCTTCACCCTGAATTCTACCAGTAGAGAACTGTATGTTTTGTCTGTGCAGAACCTGGCAGATGAGTTTAAGAAATTCTGCTTTGGGACATTGAAATTGAGAACAAGCTGACAGTGATCAGAAGGAAGAGGGAAGGGGATAATAGGGTAAAAGGGTGAAGGGTTTATGGAAACAATTATAAAGGACATATGAACAATAACAAGGGGATGGAAATGGGAGAGAAAGCTAGGGTGGTGGGGAGGGTGGGGGGAAGCAGAAAACTGTACTTGAACAAGAGTAAAAATTTAAAAAAATAAAAAAAAAGAAATTGTACTCTGGAGAGTTAGAATCTGTGACTATAGTCGACAAGATGCAGTTCTCTTTTCCAGAGCTATTAAGAAAAAGATATCTTCCTGCTTTTCTGTCTTTACTTGTGCTATATTACCTGAAATACTCTTTATTCTTGTCTCCATCAACCCATATCCTTCATGATTAGAATTGTTCTCTTTGTCTTCTGTGTTCCTCTTACTCTTTTCACCTCTGTAATAGTGCTAACAGTACTGCCTTATGCTTCAATTATTTCTATAGGACTGACTTCCTTATTATGCTGTCATTTTTGAAGACAGACGCTTTTTATTGTGCAGTTCAATATCTCTCATACAGTTCTTTTCCCATAGTGCTTAATTAGTGAATATTAGTGGGATGGAACTTTCAATGGGCGGAGAGTTGTTGAGCTGGGTGAAAAAGGTGAAGAGATTAAGCAAAAAATAAAACCCTTATAGACACTGACAACAGTAGGGTGATTACCATAGGAAAAGTTGGGAGTAGTGAGGTAGAAGATGGTAGGAGGGATAAATGGTAATGGAAAAAGACTTAGCTTGGGGTGATGAACAGAAAAAAACAATATACATATACAGGTGATGTGCTATAGAACTGTACACCTAAAACTCGTATAATTACTTTTTAGGGAGAGAGGAAGGGAGGGGGAAATATATAGAGAGAAACATCAATGTGAGAGAGAAACCAATTGACTATGCTGCATGTGCCCTGACCAGGAATCGAACCTGTGACCTTTCAGTCTGCAGGATGACACCTAGCCAACTGAGCCACATGGGCCAGGGCTGAAACCCATATAATTTTATTAACCAATGTCAACCCAATAAATTCAATAAAAAGAAAATATTTTGCATCCTGAAAGTGAGTCTAATTGATATATAAGTAAGACCTTGCTTCCAAAAATAACATTTCTTTCTAAACAATTAGATAGTGAAATATAGAATCTACCAGACATAAACACATATGAGAACTAACTGCCACTATCTGTATGGAGAATCTAATCAAGTTTAAATAAAGTCAAAGAATTAATTTGAGATGTGCAGCTAATAGACTCAAACTGCTCTCACATGGTGATCTGTTGTTTTTATTTTCCCATTTGAACTTTAACATTTAAACCACAAGATGGTCCATACAATCTATTGTTCACTCTAATGTACAATCAAGCTTCCCTTCCCCCAGTAGCTACTGATTTTTTTAAAGGAAGAAAATTGATTTAGACAGGAGGAGGAAGATGGCGACAGAGTAGGAGGGAGCGGATTTCACTTCCCCCTACACACAGGAGGAATAACTGTCTAATCCATGGAGGAACAGAGCAGACAGACAACAGTACCGCAGCGTATTTGAAAATAAGAGTCCACAAAGCTGTAGCGGTCACTGAAAAACCAGAAACCAGACAGTAAGAAGGATATTTCAGGACAGTAAGGTCCCGGAGACTAGCGCAGGGACCGGGCGAGTTTGTAGCCCCAAACCCACCCAGAGCTGGCGCTCGGTCTACCACAGACTGCTTGAAAGCAGAGGACCTGCCGAAATCTTTGGGAGAGAGCTGGGTCACCTGCTCCCTCCCTCTCCAACAGACCAGGGTTGGAACAACACCAGCAGAGTTCTGGTCAAGGAGAGGGGAATAAGGAGGAAGAGTCAAGATGCACAGGCTGTGATTACTCTCGCAGTCTGTGGGCGCCAGCTTGGGAGAGCTGAGAGGCAGGCTGCTTTGCACACTGACCCCGGAAGTCACCAGGCTGCTTGAAAAATTGGGCTACACGGGGTGCCAGGCTTGAGTAGGAGGAATTTATCAAACAGAGAGGCTGGGAAATCTGCTGTGACAGCCCCAAAGCTGACTCCCAGCCCAG
>PVKM010013375.1:0-30214 GCA_004027735.1 Carollia perspicillata
CACTAACAACTTAGTAGCCATTGGTTAACAGATCAATGGTATTGCAGTGTGTGCGTAACCCTTATTTTACTTAATAATGGCCCCAAAGTGCAAGATTAGTGATGCTGGCCTTTCAGATATATGCTTCCTTTAAGTGAAAATGCATCTATGAAAAGAAAAAAGACAGTATATGTAGGGTTAGGTACTATACATGGTTTCAGTCATCCACTATGTGCCTGTGAACATATTGCCCATGGATGGGGGAGGGACTACTGTATGTTCTCCTCCAACAGTGAGAAACCTGGTTCCCATTTTTTACTCTTTTGCTTAAGCCGAGAATATAAGGAAAAATAGTTTCAGAGTTGGTAACACATACCACTGTAACAGGCACACCTACTAAATGGAGTTCAATAGTGCTTTACATTTATTAAGATAAAATTTAATATAGAAAATGCACAAAAAATAAGTGTATTATTTGATGAACTTTATCAAATGCATACACTGTATTACCCATGGCCCAGTTGTTTTAGTCAGCTTGGGCTGCCATAACAAAATACCATAGACTAGGCAGCTTAAACAACAGACATTTATTTCTCACATTCTGGAGGCTATGAAGTCCCAGATCAAGGTGCTGGCAGACTCAGTTCCTGGTGAGAACTCTCTTCCTGGCTTTCAGGTAACAACCTTTTTGCTGTGTCCTCACATGGGAGGGGGTGGGGAGAGAGAGAGATTAATCGATCTTTTTGTGAGGTTGCTAATACCATTATGGGAGTCCCACCCTCATGACCTCACCTCAACCTAATCACCTTCCAAAGACTCCACCTCCAAACATCATCACCTTGGTGGTTAGGGCTTCAACGTACAGCTTTGGAGGGACACACACTTTCAGTAATGACGTTATTCAAGGTAGAAATTTCCATTATTTCAGAATGTTCTCTAGGATAACTAACTAGGAATAGAATGGATGAGCAGTAAGGAAAGTGTATGTTTAACTAAACAAGAAACTGTCAAAACTTTCCCCACAGTTTTTGTATTTTTTCCATTCACCCCAATAATGAAGAAGATTGTTGTTCCACATTCTCACCACTACTTGGTATTGTTGGTCTTTTTAATTTCAGACTTTAGAGTAGAATTGTACAGTATATATTCTTTCAAAATCTGGATTCTTACAGAGATGTAGTGGTACCGTAGTGTGATTTTAATTAGCATTTTATTGCAGAATAATTACTCAAAATACAAGGCCGGTGCCATTTGCTATTGTGGCACCATTTGCTGATCAGGCCTATGACCTTGTTAAACATGACAACATTTTATTCTTCTGAGCTTATGTCCGCAGGACTGGAAGACTACTGGAAAAGCAAGAACAGAATGTGACTAACTGCCTGCACCCCCACAGCTGTAGGCAAAAGATAACTTTGGAGCAAACTGCAGCTTATGCAAAACCACCCCAAACCTCCCGTATGGCTATGCCCCTAACAGCCCAGCAGCCACACAACAGCAACCTCCCTTACCCTTTTATAATTCAATAAAAACTCAAAGCCCCTGCATCTTGCTGCTGGTGTATGTCTCCAAACTTAAGCCTCTTTCCACTCTTGAAAAGGGAATAAAACTTTGTTCTCTGCATTTTCTTCTCTGTGTGAATTCTTTCACAGCTCACATCACCGGCTACCCTAACAATTATGTTGAACTTATTATCATTTATAAACTTCATTTGAGAAGTGTATAATGTTTAGGTGCCTTTCTTGTTTTTTAACTGAGTTATTTTTTATTATTGATTTGTATGAGTTATTGATATACAAGTATTCTGGATACCATATTCTGCCATGATAATGTGCACTTTTTGGCCCAGATTTTTGAGGGGCAAATAAGTATGCACATTATACATGGGCAGTACTAATTCCATATCTATATAAGTGTTTTTAATTCTTTTATTTATGCTTATACATTAAAAGTGTAATTCTAGGAAGCAATAATGATATCCATATACAAAATAATACCCAAGACTATGATAATTGGTTTTGTTTCTAAATATGACTAAATAAAAAATTGAATTAAAAATTAAAGCAAAAGAATTTTTCCCTGAAAGCTTGGGCCAAAAACGTGGGTGTGCATCATACATGGCAAAATACGGTAAAAGTCCTTTGTCAGATATATGTCTTGCAAATATTTTCTTCCAAGTCTGCTTTGTTTATTTATTTTCTTATTGATGACTTCTTATTGTGGTAAAATACACAGAGCATAAAATTTACCATCTTAATCATTTTGAAATATAAAATTCAGTAGTATTTAGTACATTCACAATATATGTAAGCATCAGCACTACCTACTTTAACTTTCATCACTCCAAAAAGAAACCCAATACCCATTAAGCTGCTGTTCCTCATTCTCTCATCTTCCAACCCCTGGCAATTGTTAATCTACTTTCTGTCCCCATGGATTTGGCTATCTTGAATATTTGATATTAATGGAATCACACAGTATATGGTCTTTCGTGTCTAGCTTCTTTCTTTTTAAAAAATATTTTATTTATTTATTTTTAGAGAGAGGGGAAGGGAAGGAGACAGAATGGGAGAGAAACATCAGTGTGTGGTTGCCTCTTATGTGTCCCCCACCGGGGACCTGGAATGCAACCCAGGCATGTACCCTGACTGGGAACCAAACCAGCGACCCTTTGCTTCACAGGCCCGTGCTCAATCCACTGACCTACACCAGCCAGGGCTAGCTTCTTTCACTTAGCATGTTTTCAAGATTCATCGACATTATAGAAAGTAAAAAAACTTCACTCTTTAAAATAGCTGAACAATTATTTCATCATATGAATATATAAAAATTTGTTTATCTTTTCATCAGCTGATAGACATTTGGCCTATTTCCATCTTTTGGTTATTGTGAGTAGTACTGCTATGAACATTTGTGTACAAATTTTCATGTGAACATATGTTTTTTGTTCTCTTGGATGTATACCTAATAATGGAATTGCTGAGTCATAGGATAATTCTATGTTTAACTATTGAGAAACTACCACACTGTTTTTCTGCTGTGATTGTATTGTTTCACATTCCTACCAACAATATATGAGAGTTCCAATTTTTCCACACTCTCACCAAAACTTGTTTTCTATTTTTTGATTATAGCCATCCTCGTGGGTATGAAGTGGTGTCATTGTAGTTTGGATTTATAGTTCTCTAATGATTAATAGTGTTAAACATTTTTTCGCCATTTATATATTTTATTGAGAGAAGTAGTCATTAAATCTTTTGTTGTTGAGTTGTAAGTGTTCTTTTTGTTACTCCATTCTATATGTTGTACATCATATCCCAATGATTTATTTTATAACTGGATGTTTGTACTTCTCAGTCCCCTTCCCTTTTCCCACCCAACTCCCACCTCTCCCTTCTGGTAACCATCAGTTTGTTCTTTACATATTCTGAATATACTGCGTCCTTAGCAGAAATATGCTTTTAAAATATTTTCTTTCATTCTGTGTTTTTAAAATACCCTTGATAGTGACCTTTGATGTACAGAAGTTTTAAATTTAGATAAATTTTAATTTATCTACTTTTTCTTTTGTTGCTTGTGCCTTTTGTGTCATATTTAGAAAACCATTGCTAAGTCCAAGGTCATAAAGACTTACGCCTACGTTTTCTTCCTAAGATTTTTATGGTTTTAGCCCTTACAGGTTAATAAAACATCAAAACAAATAACCTAATTTTTAAATGGGCAAGTAATTTGAATAGATATTTCTCCAAATAAGATATACAAATGCGCAGTAAACACATGAAAAGATGCTCTACATCATTAGTTATTAGGGAACTGCAAATAAAACCACAACGAAATACCTGTATTTACCCATTAGCATGACCATATTTTTCCAAAAGGAGCAATAACAAGTGTTGTTTAGGGTGTGGAGAAACTGGACCCTTCACGCACTGCTGGTGGGAATGTAAATGTGGCCTCTATGGAAACCAGGGAGGCAGTTCTTAAAAAAGCTAAGCATAGAGTTACCCTGTGAACTAGACATTACAATCCCTTTCAATGGGTTGTTTTTCTCACTTTATTGATATTGTTCTTTGATGCACATAATTTAAAGTTTTTATGAAGTCCAATTTATATGCATTTTTTTCTTTGAGTGCTTAAACTTCTGGTGTTATATCTGAAAAACCATTGTGTAATCCAAGGTCAGGCAAATTTATCTCTGTATTTCCTTCTAAAAGTTTGATAGTTTTAGCTCTTACATTTAGGTCTTTGATCCATTTTGAACTGTGGTGTGAGGTAAAAGTCCAAATTCCTTTTTTCACGTGTAGATATCCAGTTGTCCCAGCACTATCTGTTGAAGATATTATTCTTTCTCCATCAAATGGTCTTGAAAACTTTGTTGAAAATCAATTGAACACAGATTATATGAGTTTGTTTGTGGACTCTCAATTCTATTCTACTAGTGTATATGTCTGTCCTTTGGAAGTAACACAAGGTATTGATTACTGTAACACAAGGAAGTAACACAAGGTATTGATTACTGTAGTTTGCAGTAAGTTTCAAAATTAGAATCTGAGAGTCCTCTAACTTTGTTCATTTTTTTAAAGGGTTTTTTTTTTGGCTATTTAAAATTCATTGCATTTCTATATGAATTTTAGGTTCAACTTACCCAAATGTGAAAAAAACTAATTGAATTTTTGAGTGGGATTGCATTAAATATGCATAACAATTTGGGAATTGTTGCCATCTTAACAATATTAAGTTTTCCAGCCACAAATATAGAATGTCTTCTTTTTTAAAAAAGATTTTATTTATTTATCTTTGGAGGGGAAGGGAAGGAGAGAGGGAGAGAAATATCAATGTATGGTTGCCTTTTGCGCATCCCCTGCTGAAAACTGGCCTGCAACCCAGGCATGTGCCCTGACTGGGAATTGAACTGGTGATCCTTTGCTTCACAGGACAGCGCCTAAACCACTGAGCTACACTAGCCAAGGCTATTTTATTCTTTTTGATGTTATTGTAAATGGAATTGTTTTCCTAATTTTATTTTGAGATTTTCATTGTCAGTGTATGGAAAAACAACCATTTTTGTACATTGATTATGTATCCTGCAAGTTTAACAGTTTTTTTAAAAAAAAATTCTGTGTATAAAATCATATCATCTGCAAATAGATATAGTTTCACTTCTTTTCTGATCTTAATGTATCTTTTTCTTGCCTTGTCCTAGCTAGAACCTCTAGTACAATGTTGAAGAAAAGTAGTGAGAACAGATACTCTTGTTTTATTCCTGATCTTAGGGGAGAAACTTTTCAGTGTTTTACTGTTAATTATAATGTTAACTCTGGTTTTTCATAATTTGGCTTCATCAGATTGAGGAAATTCCCTTTTATTTCTAGTTTGTGGAGTGTTTTTTTTTTTTAACCAGGGTATTGGATTTCATTAAATGCTTTTTCTTCATTTATTGAAATGATCATATGTTCTTCCCTTTTATTTCATTAATATGACATATTTCATTGATTAATTTTTAAGTATATTTTATCGATTATACTATTACAGTTGTCCCATTTTTTCCTTTATCCACTTCTACCCTGCACCCCGCTCAGACCAGCATTCCCCCCCAACCTTAATTCATATAAATACATATAAGTATATATAAGTTCTTTGGCTTCAGCATTTCCTATACTATTCTTAACCTCCCCCTGCCTGTTTTGTACCTACACATTATGCTTCTTATTCCCTCTACCCTAGGTATTCGCCAGGGCAGGGCAACCCACACCACTGTGTTGTGGTGCTGTATGTAGGAGAGGGTTCTGAGAGGAAACAGTGCCACTTGCTTGGCTCTTGCCCCACTTTGTCTCTTTCCTGCTACTCACAAGCAAATTGGGCCCTTCTGATGCTGATTCCTGGATGGGTGGTTTTGTGTATGTTCTAGAACCCTGTGGGTTTCTCCGGGAAACTCTCCTGTGAGGCTGGGAGTTTCTCTTGCCACTGAAACCCTCATGGATTTTTAGGTCCTGTCCACCCTGGTTGCCCATCTCCACCCCTCCTACCAGTCTGGATGAATGTTTTTTCTTGAACTCTTTGGTTGTCAAACTTCCACACAGTTCGATTTTCTGGAAGTTCTGGTTGTTTTTTGTTTTGAAATTTGTTTTTGTCCTTCCTTTGGTTGTGCAAGGAAGCAAAGCATATCTACCTACACCTCCATCTTGGCCAGAAGTCTAACCATCTCACTGATTAATTTTTGTATATTGAACTAAGCTTGCATTCCTGGGATAAATCCCACTTGGTCATGGTGCATAATTAGTTTTATATATTGCTAGATTTCATTTTCTAATATTTTGTTGAGGATTTTCCATCTATTTTCATAAGGAATGCAGTATATGTTTGTTTTCATTCCTGGCACAGAGCTCCTAAAACCTTGGAATTACTAAATGAGGTAACTTTTGGAAAGCCAGTAGGTAACCTAAGGATGGGTACTAGCTGCTAAGTGAACCAACCAGTTGGTTATGTGATAGGATAGTAAGAAGCTAGGAAAATTCCTGGGCAAGTGGAATGGGGAAACTGAGACAAGAAAATTGAACAAGGTCGAACAGTTTGAGGAACTTACAGCCAGCTGGTGAATCACAAGACCTTAATTCTGCTAACCAAGGACACTTGAGAGATAATGGTTTATGTGTCTCCTCCCTAATCAAAAAATACATAGCTTAAATCTTTCTTTGGTCTGAAAAGTAGAGAACAGAGACCCAGTTAATGTCATTTGTACCAGCTAAACCAAGGACAGATGAAGTCAGAGGAAAAAATAGCAAAAAATCCTATTAAAAGCCAGAAAGACCCAAGATAAAAGTAAAACAGTATAGCAAACCAAAGAATAGTCCTAAAACCCCCTATATGCTCATTTTGATGCATCATCATATTAAAAATGCACCTGTGAAAGTAATGAATATTCTGCTGAAACCATCCCCTAAGATTCTCATCCACAGAAAAAAGATTAAAAGCCCTCAGGAAAAAGATTCAGGGCAGGCTTTGTCTAGAGCATGCCTGGGCCCCTTCTTGGGCATGAACTTTTTCCTTCTAAACTGTAAGGGTCTTCATGAGACTTGCAGCCAGGGGAGCAGTGGGCAGCAGCAGCTTGACCTGGGCTTACCTCTTGATCCTGTCTCCAGGGCCCCATTTTTCTCTGACTTCCCAGTGAGCTAACAGCAGCCCTGTCTTGGCTCACTCCTTTCCTGTGTACCACCTAGGCTCTCTCCTGCTGCTTCTTTTGTCCTTCTTTTGTTTTTCTGTCCCCAGCCTTAATAAGTGCACTCTCACAATCACCGGGACTCATGTTTTGAAGTCTTTCTTATGTAAAGTCAAGAATCCACACACTACAGGCTGGTTGGGGGCAGACCTGCTCTGGGGAGAGGAGAGGGTAGAGATTGAGTTCAATTACCAATGGCCAATGATTTAATCAGCCATGTTTATGCAATGAAACCTCCATAAAAGCCCCAAAGTACTGTTAGGAGGGCTGGGGGCAGAAAAAAAAACACAGATTTTGGAATTGGTTTTAGTAACCTGTTTTTATCTTCTTTAGAGAAGTGTCTGTTCACCCAGGCTGATGTGGCTCAGTTGTCTGGAGTGTTATCCTGTAGACCAAAGGGTTGTGGGTTCAATTCTCAGTGAGGACACATGCCTAGGTTGTAGGTTCTTTCCCCCTGAGTCCCTGGTCAGGGTGTGTATTTGAGGCAACTGATTGATGTTTCTCTCTCTCTCTCTCTCTCTCTCTCTCTCTCTCTCTCTCTTTCCCTTCCTTTCTCTCTGGAATTTAAAAAAAGTGTCTGTGCAGATACTTTCCCAATTTTGTGTGTGGCGGGGGGAGGGGTGGGGAAGAAATTGACTTATGAGTTTTAAGAATTTTTAAAGATTTTTTTAGATACAGGTCCTTTCTTGGATATATATTTTGCAGATATTTTCTTTCTTCCTGTAAACTTTTATTCCCATTAATGACTTTATTTTTTCAGTTAACATAACCAGCTCATGATACAGGATACTAAGTCATAAAGTACAAATCCAAGGCAGGTAGTGCCTTCACTAAGTTACAAAACATTGGCAAATCAATACAGTATTCTTTAATACAGTAAAATCATATTTTTTAGTTATATATTACTTGAGTGATAATTTTCACTCCAAAAATTCATTTATCAAATTAAAACACTATGGTTTTTAAAGATGATTTACAGCAGAGCAAGTTATCTTACACAAATTAATGTATCTTTTAAAACTATACAATTTCTCATTAAAAATATTTTTTTTATTGGTTTTGCTCTTACAGTTGTCCCGATTTTTCCCCCTTCCTCCTTCTCTGCCTGGTACCCTCATTCCCTCCAGCAATTCCCTCCCTTTTCTCATGTCCATGGTGGTACATATAAGTTCTTTGGCTGCTCCATTTCCTATACTGTTCTTAATCTCCCCCTGTCTATTTTGTACCTACAGATTTGTGCTTCTTAACCCTTGCACTTTTCCTGCCATGTTCTACCTCCTCCCTCCCAGCTGTAACTTTAGAAATGATCTCCATGTCTATGATTCTATTCCTGTTCTGGTTGTTTGCTTAGTTTGTTTTTTAGATTCAGTTGTTGATAGTTGTGCATTTGTTGCCATTTTAATGTTAATAGTTTTGATCTTCTTTTTCTTTAATAAGTCCCTTTAACATTTCATGTAATAATGGGTTGGTGATGATGAACTCCTTTAATTTTACCTTGTCTGGGAAGCACTTCATCTGCTCTTCCATTCTAAATCATAGCTTTTCTGGACAGAGTAATCTGGGTTGTAGGTCCTTGCTTCTCATCATTTTGAGTACTTCTTGCCAGTCCCCTCTGGTCTGCAAATTATCTTTTGAGAAATCAGCTGCCAGTCTTATGGGAACTTCTTTGTAGGTAGCTCTCTGCTTTTCTCTTGCTGCTTTTAAGATTCTCTTTATCTTTAACCTTTGGCATTTGAATTATGTGTCTTGGTGTGGTCCTCTTTGGGTCCAACTTGTTTGGGACTCTGTGCTTCCTGGACTTGTATGTCCATTTCCTTCACTGAATTATGGAAGTTTTCTTTCATTATTTTTTCAAATAAGGTTTCAATTTCTTGCTCTTTCTCTTCTTCTTATGGTACCCCTATGATTCAGGTATTGGTATGTTTGGAGATGTTCAGAGGCTCCTTGTTCTATTCTTGTTTTTTTAATCCTTATTTCTTTTCACTGTTCTGATTGAATGCTGTTTTTCTTACTTATGTTCCAAATTGTGGATTTGAATCTTGGCTTCATCCCCTCCACTGTTGGTTCCCTGTGGATTTTTTTTGTTTCACTTAATGCAGCCTTCATTTCTGCCTGTGTCTATTTTGTGCTACTTCTGTATCCAGTGATTTTTTCGAGCATCCTGATAATTAATGTTTTGAACTCTGCATCTGATAGGTTGCTTATATCCATTTCATTTAGTTCTTTTCCTGGAGTTTTGTTCTGTTTGTTCATTTGGGCCATATTTCTTTGTCTCCACAATTTGAAAGCCTCCCTGTGTTTGTTTGTGTATTAGGTAGAGCTGCTTTGAATCCCTGTCTTTGTAGCATGGCCCATCTGGATGAATGTGGCTTCTTAATTCCTTGCTTGTCAAACTTTCAGGAAGCTCAATTTTCTGATGAATCTGGGTGATGTTTGTTTTGTGGTTTAGTTGTAATTTTTGCTGTAGTTGTGCATGGAGGTGAAGCTCATTTACTTACACTTCCATTTTGGACCCAAAAGACAACTCTGGTGGTGCTGGTGCCCACCTTGGCAGCATCTCTCTCTCCTGGTGGAGTGCTTGGCTGGGGGTCTCCTGCACATCGAGAATGAGGGAAGGGTGGTGGAGAGAGGATGGAAAAGACAGCCAGACTTAGAATTTCTTCTTTTAAAGTGAGTTCCCTCTTGAAGTTTAGCACAGCAGGGCAATTGTGTCTATTTGGAAGTTGCTCTGCTTTGTTCTGGGGTTGGTCCAAAGGCAAGTAGATAGAGTTCCAATGCATGAAAAGCTTTAAAATTCTACCTTAAGGAGATTTAATATCCTAACACCAATTTCTTAGTACTTTAAAAAAATGTTAAATTTTCACATAAATACTGGAATCCTCAAAACCAGGCAGTCATTTCAAACAACACTAACATTTTCAGATTTCCCTTTTACTGAAAATCTCTGTACTTCTTTGTTTTGATCAAGTACATAGCCTTTTTACAGCTTATTTAAAAAATTCCACCTAAAATATAGCTGTACTTTTAATTTTTTAAAATTTTTATGATCACTTTAGTGTTATTAATATCCTCTGCTGAAACAGAAGTGGGCTGAATACCTATCTTTATGTATTTTTATAAGTATTATTAACCAAGTTTACTAAAAGGAAGTTGAAGCAAAATACCAAGTATTTTCTAAGACTTTTAGCAACACTTTTTTTTATGATACAAAAATATATACTCCAAACCTTATGTTAGTAATTTTTTCTGTCTATAAATAGTCAGTACAAAGTTCAAGAATAACTGACTGTTTCTGATATGAGAAAAACACCATTTGGATTACTGACTGGAGAATGAGAAATACTGTGTCTCCTTGGAGCTCCATTATGGCTTGAAAGGTTGAACCTTTGTGCCCCTGGGAAAGAGTGCACTCCCAAGGCAGGGGAATGAGCACGACCCAGAGCCACCACATTGGAGACTGAAGGAGAACGCTCTGCAGTCTGGGTGATGAGGTGGAGCAACTCTGACTGGGGGATGGAAGAGTAGTTATGGAAAGGTGAAGCCAGGAGGGAATCTCCTTTGCAGAGGGCTCTGAGGTATGCTGTGAGGGAGCTACTACTGGCCACATTCTGGGGGTTCCCCCCTGTTCAGAGAACTTTAAAACAGCATTCTTTTACTCTGTTTTCCGTCTTGGGAGAACCCACACAGAATGCAGACTCTGCACAGTGTCATAGGTCATTACAGTGGAGGAGTCAGTGTTGAGAAACACTATTTTCATCACATGATCTACAACACATTGCACCTGCAATGAATCAAAAAGACTTTCAAATTTACAAACAAGTGGGGTTATTTTATCTAGAGGACGTAGCACGCTGAACATAGTTGGTAAAGTTTCTCTGGTTGGATCTGAAGATAACTCATGTGAAGAACTGCTTTGTTGGAACAACAGTCCATATTTGGTGGACCAGACATTTGCAACCTGAAAAGGTAAAGAAGCTATTCATTCCTTTCCTTCTATGCTGTGCATGTTGACATGTGAGCTTTGCAATACACGCATGTATTTTTCTACTTTAGCACTACTGTAGGCTTTTTTAGACTTACCACATGATAAAACGAAGTCATACCACAATGCCTATTCAACAACACTATCAAATGTAAATGCTTTATAAACAGTCAATGCCTGTCTTTTACTTTCTTTTCTCCAGATCACCATATTTTCAGCGACACAAAAGTTCCTCATTGTAATTCACTTCTCCCATTTTGCTTATGCCTTCCCTTAACTGCTAATATTCCTCCTGTTTCTTATGGATTGTATCCTCCCTACGAGATTCCACCAAGCCAGCAGCACCGTCAGGAGACCATTCCTCAGAGGCTGGTGGCAGCTGCTGAAGCTGATATTCAAAGCATTAGGGTTAGTGCTTGCAGTGGTGTCTACCCAAAGGAACAAATTCCTGCAAATCCCCGGCTGCCATCATTATTGCCCTTTCTGCATACGAGTTTGAATGGGTTTCCAAGTATCAACATTATTTCTGAGTAACTCAAGATGCATCAGGCCTGGCAAGCTTCGGTTGCTCCTGAGAGCAGCAGCAGAGTCAGTCACAGGGATGAGTTGGTCCCTGCGTGGAGGAGGGCTTTCTTCTAGGGCTGAGCCAGTCTGGCAAGAAATTCGATGGAGGAACCCATCTTGGTTTCCCATGGTCTACAGTTGTATTTGTAAATAACAAATCAATGTAATGCCAACTAGTAGAGATCCTGGGGACTGGGTGTTCTGTAAAAACTTTTATCATCTTTTGTCAACAAATGCTGCTGCCGCCGCCTTGGTGTGCTTATGCCCCTCTTGCTGAAGCTGTCAATTCTTCACTCTCACCATTTGATTTATGTATTACCCATTCCATTGCTGTTTTCAGCCTTTGTTAGCATTTGAATATGTTGTACTTGCTGTCAGGCCTTCAAGATAACTACTGAGACTGATTCCTTTTATAGTGATTATGGCCCCTTGAGTCAAATCGGTTTTTATCTGAGTCCTGAGGATGTGATTTGTATATGTCTCTCATCTATTGAAACCATATTTGTCAATAAAATAGTAATGGATTTAAGTTCCATGGTTTTCTATACAGGATCAACTATACACAAGTTTTTGTAGACATGTTTTGGTTCTTGCTGCACCAATGAGAGATTTTACAATGGAAGGCAGTACTCACTCTGGTTGAGAGACCTATGTCTGTGCAATTTTCCAGAAGTATGCATAGGTCTGTCCAATCAGTGAACTCCACCCACACTTGAGTTCATAGCATTTGGGCATTTCAGCATTGGAGCTCTAGAAACAGTTTCCCATGGGTGGTCAAGGACATGATTCAGAGTCCAGATGTTCATGGTGCCAGGGGCCTGCACAATGTCCAGACGTGCAAAAAGGCAAAGGGGGCAAAAGGCTGCACCATCGCCTGCCCCGGCCCCTCTGGGTTTTTCCTTAATCATGTCTTTCATGGAGCAAAAGTTTATTATTTTAATGAAGTGCCTAATATTTTTATTTTACCAATCGTACTTTTGGTGTCATATTTAAGAACTCTTTGCCTAACTTAAGGTCACAACGGATTTCTCCTATGTTTTCTTCTAGTAATTTTAGATTTTTACATTTTATATTTAGATCTATTATATTTTGGGACAATTTTTTGGTATAAACTGTGAGGTTAGGTTGGTGTTAATTTATTTTAGCACGTGAATATCCAGTGTTCCAGCACTGTTTGTTAAAAAGATTATCCTTACTCCATTGAGCTGTCTGAATGTTTGTAAAAAGTTAGTTATATATTTGTGTAAATTTATTTCTGTACTTACTTATTCTTTTGCATTGATCTATCATACTCTGTATTCTATTGCATTGATCTGTGTGTCTTATTCTCTTGCTCTCTTTTCTTGTATGTTGATGACTCTTTGTATCTTGTACTTGGATGTCTTTCTCTTTATTCCTTGTACATGTCTTGCAGATTTTTGGACTTGTGTTTACCATGTGCTCCATATATACCAAGATATGTTTATAGCAGTTTATATTAAGTTCATGGTTGCTTAAGTCCTAACACATTCTAAAATCACTACCATTTTTACTTATCTCCTCCAATACCTGGAAATTAAACTTCATTTTTGTTTATGATGTGAAGTAAGGATTGATGTTCATTTTTTGCATATGATTATCCAATGTTTCAGCACCATTTGTTGAAAATATTATCCACTCCCAATTGAATTGTCTTAGCATTTGTTTGGAAATGAATTGGCCATAGATATTCTGGACTCTGTTCTGTTCCATTGGTCTATGTACCTATTTTTTTGCCAATACCACAATGTCTTGGTAATTGTCAGTTTATGATACATCTTGAAACCAGGTAGTTCAAATCCTCTGACTTTATTCTTTTTTAAAGTTGTTATGGCTATTTTAAATCCTTTGCATTTCTATATATATTTTAGAATCAGTTTGTAAATTTTTAAAAGAAGGAAAAATCTTTTTTTATTTTTTGTTTTTTTAATTTTTATTTTATTGATTATGCCATTACAGTTCTCCCATTTCCCCCTTCATTCCCCTCCACCCTGCACACCCCCTCCCACCCACACTCGCCCGCTTGAGTTCATGTCCATCTGTCATAAATTCTTTAGCTTCTACATTTCCCACACTACTCTTGCCCTCTCTCTGTCTATTTTCTCTCCACCGTCTATGCTACTTATTCTCTGTACCTTCTCCCCACCCTCTCCTCCTCCCACTCCCTTGTTGCTAACCTCCCATGTGATCTCCATTTCTGTGGCTCTGCTCCTGTTTTAGGTGACCGCTTAGTCTGCTTTTGTTTTAGGTGTGGAAGTTAGTAACTGTGAATTTGCTGTCCTTTTACTGTTCATATTTTTATCTTCTTTTTCTTAGGTAAGTCCCTTTAACATTTCATATAGTAAGGGCTTGGTGATGATGAACTCCTTGGACTTGATCTTATCTGAGAAGCACTTTATCTGCCCATCCATTCTGAATGAAAGTTTTGCTGGATAGAGCAGTCTTGGATGTAGGTCTTTGCATTTCATGACCTGGAATACTTCTTTCCAGCCCTAAAAGAAGGAAAAATCTTGCTGTGATTTTGATTGATACTGCATTAAATCTATAGATCAAGTTGGGAGAAAGAGCACCTTGGTTATTTCTGTCTTCCTGTTGGAGAACACGGTGATCTCTCCATTTATTGTTTTTCAACCTTTTTTTAAGGGGGGAGGAGCTTTCCTATAATGTCTTTTTTAAACATTATTTTCATAATTAATCAGAGTAATAAAATGGATTTATTTATATCTTTTTGGAACTGTATGTTTATCTGTGCTTTATACATGAGAGGAAGATTCTTCACATACCGCCTCCCCGAAGAACCAACTTTCTCTCTTTGGGGGGTGGATAATGCATGATTTTAGTCTTCTTGAATTGTTTTGAGTAATATTAAGTTTTCGGTGCACTGGTCTTAAATATCTTTGTTAGGTTTATCACTCTTGATTTTTTATATTTTGATACTGTAGTAAATAATTTTTAAAACTCCTATTTTGACTATTTGTTGCTAACACATAAAATATAACTGGTTTTTGTATGGTGATCTTGTATCCTGCAGTCTTGATAAGCTCACTCATTATTATTAGTTTTGGTAGTTCTAAAGTTTTTAATTCTAATTTTTTTTGTAGATTCCATAGGATTTTCTACATATGAGAGGGGACCCCCCCCCCAAAAAAAAACAGTTATCTTCTGGAAGGTAGGCCCCTTATAGTACAGGCTTACCGTGCTAGGTGAGTGTTCTAGAAACCCATCTGTATCAGTGTACCAGCTGGCATTGTTGTGAGAGGCTGTGTGTGGCTTCAGTGAATTTTTCTTTGAAGACTCTTTCAACGTATTTGCCCAATTCACAATGGGTGACTTACAAGTGCACTTGACCACACTGCATTGAGTGTTCAGGAGTTTTTGACCAAAAAGAGCATGACCCCCATGCCCCACTCTCCCTATTCACCCAATCTTTCCCTAAGTGACTTTTTTTGTTTCTTCAGATGAAAAAACTCCTCAAAGGGAAGAGTTTTGCCAATCTGGAAGAGGTGAAACAAAAAATGGCAGAAGCACTAAAACGCATCAAAATTGACATGCTCAAAAACTGTTTTGAGCAGTGGAAAAAATGTCTTAATATATATATTACATCAAATTGAGATTACTTTGAAGATGACTGAAGTTTAAACATGTAAGAATAAATACACAATTTTTTATAAATACATTTGTTTTGGGGGGCCTCCCCCATACATGATTGTCTGTTAATAAGACAGTTTTAGATTTTTCTTTTCAGCCTAGATGCCTTTTACTTCTCTTCATTGCTCTGTTGCTCTGGCTAGATGCTCTGGGTCTACATTGAACACCAGTGGTGAAAATGGGGAGTCTCGCCTCATTCCTGACCCTAGGAGGACAACGTGAATTCTCTATCACATTTATGAAGTCTCTTTGTGTTCTTAGTATTTTGGGTAATTAATATTAAATACTGTCAAAAGTTTTTCTGCATCCACTGAAATTATCACTTGGGTTTTATAGGGGACTTTTATTTGTTTTTAGTCTGTAACTGTGACAAATTACACTGATTGATTTCCAAATGTTAAAGTAACCTTGTATTCCCAGGATAAAACCCATTTGATCATGATGTGCTATCGTTTTAATATATTGTTAAATTTTACTATAGTGTTAGGAATGTTTGCATTTCACTCATGAGGAACATCAGTCTGTATTTTTCTTGTCATGTCTTTGAGTTTTGGTATCAGGATAATGCTGGCCTCATAGAATGAGCTGGGAAGTACTGTTTCCTTTTCAATTTCCTGGAAGAGTTTGTGTAAGTTTGGTAATGTTTCTTCCCTAATTAAAGTTTTTACTCTTTTAAAATCATGTTTCTCAATGTGTAAGTTTAAATCATTGATGTGAGACCTTTCTTCCTTTCTAATATAAGTAATCAATACTACTAAATTTCCCTCAAAATGCTGCTTCAGCTGCATCCTACAAATTGTGATCTGTTGTCTTTCTATTTTCATTCACTTAAAATACATTTTAATTTCCCATGTAATTTCTTCCTTGATTCAAAGCTTATTTAAAAGGATGTTATTTAGTTTTCAAGTATTTGGGAGGATTTTCCATATATATATATATATATATATATATATATATATATATATATGGAAAATATATATATTTTTTCCATATATATATATGGAAAAAATATATATATTACTGATTTCTAATTTATTTTTGTTGTTGTCAGAGAACTTACTTTGTGAGAATTGAATCCTCTTAAATTTATTGGAAGTTGTTTTATGGCTCAGAATATGATCATTTTTATGATTATTCCATTTGCACTTGAAAAAATATTTTCTGCTGGTGTTGGCTGAAGGGTACTATAAATGTCAAATTGGTTGGCTGATAGTGTTGTTAAAATGTTCTATATCCTTACTGATGTCCATCTATTATTTTATCAGCTGTTAAGAAATGGTGTTGAAGTTTCTGACTACAGTTGTTGACAAGTCTGTTTCCATTTGGAGTTTTTGCTTCATGTATTTTGAATCTCTGTTGTTAGAAATATAATCATTTATGAGTGCTAAAACCTCTTAATGAATTGATCATATTATTAGTATTATTACATTATTTTCCCCCTAAAATCTAATCTACTCTACCTATTATTTATTTAGCCACTATGGTTTTACTTTGATTAGTGTTCACTATACACACACAGGTGAGGGCAAAAGTAGGTGCACAGTTGTGAGTACACGAAAGTTTATTCTTGTATTACTTATTTATTTATCATAATATTTATTTATATTATTTGCCTCCTTTTTTATTATTATTGGTATTATGATTTGTTTATTTATTTACTTTTATAGAGAGGGTAAGGGGGGGAGAAAGAGAGGGACAGAAACACCAATGTGTGAGAAATAGATACATTGATCAATTGCCTTTCGCACGCCCGTGAATGGGGACCTGGCCCCAAAACCAAGTATGTGCCCTAACTGGGAATCAAACTGACAACTTTTTGGTTCTCAGGTTGGTGTTCAATCCACTGAGCCACACCAGCCAGGGCTGATTTATTTTTTAGGTAATGATTTAACCTACTTTTGCCCACCCCAGTATGTATACACATGTGTATACATATTTGGAAAAAGTCCGGGCATTGTTAATATAATAAGAAAGGTTTGCACAACATTGATGTAATTTGGCAGCCAAGGAAAGTGGACTGGAATGCACATGTGTGAACAATGATGACTTCACTGTACTAGTCAGTGGGGGTGGTAGATGGTTGATGCCATTGAGTGAGCATGTGTACTGTGTGGCCATAGCATTCAAAATGACTGAGTGAGTAGAGCAATGAATCTGCATTAAATTTTACATTAAGCTTGCACATTCCTCCATGGAAACTACTCGGATGATTCCGAAGGCTGCAGCTATGGGCAACTGGTGATTGGCAGCTTCATCACAACATGCCTGCTCATGCCTCACATCTTGTGCAGTTTATTGGTGAAACATCAAATCACCCAGGTGACTCAGGCCCCCTACAGCCCAGATTTGTTGCCCTGTGACTTCTGGCTTTTCCTAAAACTAAAATTACCTTTGAAAGGGAAGAGATTTCAGACTGTCAGTGAGGTTCCAGAAATTACAAAGGGACAGATAATGGTAATTGGTAGAACTGTGTGAGGTCCCAAGGTCCCTACTTTGAAGGAGACTAAGGCATCATTGTCCTATGTACAATGTCTCTTGTATCTTCTTCAATAAATGTCTCTAGTTCTCATATTACATGGCTGGATACCTTCTGAACAGAGCATATACACACACACACATACATATATATGCACACACAATTTACATATATATAGCACAGAAAAAATCCAGTGCTTCCCTCCTTTTTCTCCTTTACTTTTACAGTGTTACAACATTCACGACACTTCTGACACTGGATATGTGCTGTTTTCTTCCATCAAGCTATTTTCTACCACGCCAGCTGGGTGTCCTACAATTTAACTCAGTCCTGACACTATCCACCCAGAATAGTATCACATCACACAGGTTAAGGACTCAGTACTACAGGACTGCCCCATTCCTCTCATAGATACCAATTGCAAGTTCAGGTGGTCACCTGTGCTTCTGACCAATCAGCTATAAATCTGAGGTTTCATGTTCCCCTCCTTGTGTTTGATTAATTTGCTAGAGTGGCTATAGAATCAGGAGAACACTTACTGTTTACCAGTTTATTTTACAAGGATACAATAAATGATACTAGTGAACATTCAGATGGAAGAGATGAGTAGAGTGAGGTATGTGAGAAGGAGTATGGAGCTTCCATTCTCTCTCCAGGAATGCCGCTCTCCCAATGCCTCCATGGGTCCACCAGCCCAGAGGCTCTCTGAATCTCATACTATCAGAATTTTTATGGAGGCTTTATCACATAGGCACAATCTATCATTGACTCCATTTCCAGCTCCTCTCCCCTCTGGAGAATGAGGGTTGGGGCTGATAATTTCAAGCTTCTAATCATGGCTCGGTCTTTCCGGTGACCAGCCCCCATCCAGAGCCCCTAAAACTATCACCTCATTACAACCAAAGACACTGATATCACCCAGGAAATTCTTTGGGACTTGGGAACTCTTCGTCAGGAAGTGAAAACCAGGGTCAAAGATCAAATACTAAAACAATAAATGTTCCTAGTGCTCTTATCACTTAGAAAATTATAGGAGTTTTAGGAGCTCTGTGCTAGGAACTGGAGGTAGAGACATAGGTAGATATAGATATATTTTTCTATTATCACATATTTTGATTTATGCAGATAGCATAGTTGGGTCTTTTAAAAAATATTTTATTTATTTATTTTTAGAAAGAGGGGAAGGGAAGGAAAAAGAGAGGGAGAGAAATATCAATGTGTGGTTGCCTCTCGTACGCCCCCGACTGGGGACCTGACCTACAATCCAGGCATATGCCCTGACTGGGAATTGAACCGGTGACCCTATGGTTGGCAGGCTGCCACTCAATCAACTGAGCCACACCAGCCAAGGCTGGGTCTTTTATCCAATATGAAACTCTCTGTATTTTAATTTCAACTGAGCATTTAGACCAGCAATTGAAGAATGTCTTCTGTAAAGGACAAGATAATAAATGTTTTAGGCTTTGTGGGCCACATATGGTTTTTGTTACATACTCTTCTCTTTCTCTCCTTTTTAAATAATTTACAAATGTACAAACCATTCTTAGCTTGAGAGCCATGTAAAAACCTGCTACAGTAAGGGTTAGGCCTACAGGTTGTGATTTGTCCCCACCCCAGTAAAGCATTTACACTTCATGTAATTATTGATATGGATATGGTGATATTTAAATTTCCCATCCTGATATTTGTTTTCTATTTGACCCATCTGTTCTTTTTCCTTTTCCCTCTTTCTGGCCTTTAAATACATTAATTAAAAACTTTTTATGATCCTAATTTATTCATTAGTTTATTAGGTATAACTCAGTATTTTATTGTTTAGTGATTGCTTTATGGCTTATGGTATACATCTTTAACTTACCAGTCTACCTTCAAGTAACACTATACCATTTAAAATACAGTATAAAGCTCTGGCTGGTGTGACTCTGTGGATTGTATGCTGGCCTGCAAATCAAAGGGTCACTGGTTCGATTCCTGGTCAGGGCATAGGTCAAGTCCCCAGTTGGGGGCACGTGAGAGGCAACAACACATTGATGTTTCTCTCCCTCTTTCTCCCACTCTTCCCCTCTGTCTAAAAATAAATAAATAAAATCTTTAAAAAAAGAAAATAAAATACAGTATAAAAACTTCAACATTGTACTTCTATTTTCCTCTTTCAGACCTTTGTGTTTTGTTGTCATATATATATTTAAAGATTTTATTTATTTATCTTTAGAGGGGAAGGGAAGGAGAAGGGGAGATAAATATCGATGTATGGTTCCCTCTCGTGTGTCCCCTGCTGGGAACTGGCCTGCAACCCAGGCATGTGCCCTGGCTGGGAATCGAATGCCCTGCGCTCAATCCACTGAGCTACACCACCCAAGGGCCTGTTGTCATATATTTTGCTTCTACATGTTATGAACTCCAGAAAACATTGTCATTATTTTTGCTTTGGTTGGTCAATTATCTTTGGAAAAGATTTTAAAAATAAGAAAAAGTCTTTTATGTTTATCCACATACCGTATCCCGTCATTTCTCTAGGTCTATCTATATTTCCATCTGGTATCATTTTTCTTCTGTCTGAAGGACTTCCTTGAACATTTTTGAGATGAAGGTCTGCTGATGAGTAATTCTTTCCAATGTCCAAAGAAACCTTTATGTTCTGGTTCTGGATAAAATGGAGTAAGAGCATCCCACCCTGTCTCCTTTCTTGAATACAGTTTTAAAACCTGAACGAAATACATGGAGCAGGTATCTGAGGACTCTGAAAAGTCAGTATCAGCAGGAACGTTGGAAAAGAAGACAGGAATTTGGAGTACCACTGATCCAGTGCTGAGTGTACTAATTTGTTTCTCTAGTGGCTTTCCAGTTTGAGCATAATACAGCTTGAAACCAAGAGGTGACAGTGGCCTGAACAGTGAGAAGACTAGGAGGGACATTTTCTAGTTCTGGCCCAAGGAGCAGGGAAGGGACCTCTTAATGCTCAGAGAGAGGAGAGAAATTCTTTTCTTTTCTCTCATGTCACAGTCCCAGGCAATTATGTGGTAGTAGTGTGAGACATCCTAAGGAAGCCCACAGGACCAATCCCTCAGTAATCACAAACTACATTCCATACATTATATGTGTAACTATGAATTTGTGCTTCTTAGTCCCTTCACCTCTTTGACCCAGTGGCTGAACCCTCCCTCCCCTCTGGCAACCACCAGCTCTCTCTCTGTGTCTATGACTCTGTTTCAATTTTATATGTTCATTTATTGTGTTCTGTAGATTCCACGTATAGTGAAATCATGGTATTTATCTTTCTCTGACTTATTTCACTGAGCATAATACCCTCAAGGTCTATCCATTCTGTCACAAGTGGTAAGATTTTATTCTTTTTATGGCCAAGTAATATTCCATTATATATATATATATATATATATATATATATATATATATATATATATATATATATATCACAGCTTTTTACCCACTCACCTATTAATGGGCATTTGGGTTGCTTCCATAGCTTGCCTATTGTAAATAATGCTTCAATGAACAGAGGTGTGCATATATTCTTTCAAAGTAGTGTTTTGTTTTTCTTTGGCTAAACCCCCAAAGTGGAATCACTGGGTCATAAGCAGATCCATTTTTAATTTTTTGATGAATCTAAGGAACTTCTTTTAACATTTCTTGCAAAGCTGGTCTTCTGAAAACAAATTCCCTTAATTTTTCTTTTTGTCTAAGAAAGTATTTCTCCTTCACTTTTTAAGGATAATCTCAGAAGGTACAGAATTCTAGGTTGGTGGGGTTTTTTCTCTCAAAACTTTTTTCCCCCTTTACTCTCTTTCTACTTGCAAAGATTTTGAGGAGTCAGATGTAATTCTCATTTTTGATCTTTTATAGGTAAGTTGCTTTTTTACCCCTGGTTACTTTCAAGATTTTTCTTTATCTTTTATTTTCTATAGTTTGAATATGGTATGCCTCCTGCTTGATTTAGTATCTGATATTAGTTTGGGGAAATTCTCAGTCACTATTGTTTCAAATACGTCTTCTGTTCCCCCTTCTCTCTTCTCTTTCTGGTATTACCTGCTGCATATGTCACACCTTTTGTAGCTGTCTTACAGTCCTTGGATATTCTCTTCTTTTTTCCCCTGGGTCTTTTTTCTCTTTACTTTTCAGTTTGGGAGATTCCTATGGAGGTATCCTCAAGCTCAAAGATTCTTTTCTTAACTGTGTTCAGTCTCCTAATAAGTCCATCGAAGGCATTCTTCATTTCTGTTACAGTGCTTTTTAATCTCTAGCATTTCTTCCTAAGAATTTCCATCTCTCTGCTTACATTGTTCTTGCATGATGTCTACTTTATCCATAGAGATATTAACATATTGGTCATGTTTTAAATTCCCAATCTGATAATTGCAACTTCCCTGCCATGTCTGGTTCTGATGCTTACTCGGTCTTTTTAGATTGTGTATTTTTACCTTTTAGTATGCCTTGTAATTTTTTTCTTGATAGCTGGACATGATGTACTGGGTAAAAGGAATGGCTGTAAATAGGCCTCCAGTGATGTAGTGTGTGGGGAGAGCATTCTACAGTCCTATAATTAGGACTCAGTCTTTCAGTGAAACTATGCCTCTGGACTGTGAAATTCACCAGTGTTTCTCAGTTATTTTCCCCCCCTTGAGTGGAACAAGATGGCTTGATTAGGCTGGAATTGAGTATTTCTCTTCCCTCAAGTTAGTTAGGTTCTGATAAAACCCAACAAGTTAGGCTCTGGTTGGATAGTTTCTCCTGAGGGAAGGCTTTATTAAGAAGAACAGAATGCTCTGACATATTACATAATGGTTTATTTTCCCCTCCCCAGTGCCAAAAGCATGAAGGGATTTTTTTGATACTCATTGTGAGAATCTGGTAGAGCTCCAGGAGGTAAATTCGCAAACTCACAAAACTCTGTGTGTGTGTGTGTGTTGCGGGGAGGGGTCACCTTATAACTGGTCCCTCTGGAATTTTCATCTCTCAAACTTGTCCACACTGAGCCTCCAGCAATTTGGCGACTGTAGTTCAGGTTTGCCTACCCTGGCACGGGTCCCCTCTGGTTTCTGCCCGTGGGTTTCTGTCCTGGTAAGTTGTAATTCTCTGTGACTAATTATGTTGATGTCTCCACAGCTTTGGGTGCCGCAGTTTTCCCTGTGACCTAACTTTTCTGACGGATCTAAGAAGAGTTGTTGATTTTCAGTTTGTTCAGCCTTTTACTTGTTGTTAGGACAGGGTGGTGACTTACAAACTTCCTACATGTGGGATGGGAAACTTTCCCTTCTATTTTTAGTTTGCTGAAAAGTATTTTTATCATGAAAGGATGCTGAGTGTCATTAAAGGCTTTTTTTCTGCAACTATTGAGATGACCATGTCATTTTTAACCTCTATTCTGTTAATATGTTACATTACATTGACTGATATATTTTTGTAAACCAACATCGCATTATTGGGATAAACTCCACTCGATCTTCATGTCCTATCTGTTTTATATATTTCTTGGTTGATTTGCAACTTTCTTCCTAAGACCTATTGGTCTATGGCAGGGATCAGCAAACTTTTTTCTGTCAAGAGTCAGGTAGTAAATACAGGGTGGGGTCAAACGTAGGTTTACTGTTATGAGTATGAGAAACACAGAGTTTATTCTTGTATTATTATTTATTAATTATTATATTATTTTCCATCCAAACAACTGTAAACCTACTTTTGCCCACCCTGTATTTGAAGTTTTGTGGACCATACGATTTGTGCCACAGCTACTCAAGTCTGAATGAAAGCAGCAATGGACAGTATGTAAGTAAAAGGGTGTGGTTGTGTTTTAACAAAACATTATTTTGATAAACAGATTGGCTGCTGGCTTTAGCCCACAGGCCGTGGTGTGCTGATCCTTTGTCTATATTTGTTAGGGTTTTTTCCCCCTTGTAATGTCTTTGTCTGGTTTTGGTATCACAGTAACACTGGCCTCATAAAATTTGTTGGGAAATATTCCCTTCTATGTCTTCTTAAAGTTTTTGGGGATTAGGATTACCTCATCCTTAATTACTTGCTATAATTTACTACTGAAGCCATATGGGCCTGGAATTTTTCTTTGTTGGAAAGTTTTAACTATAAAATATAAATTTTGGTAGATGTGAATTCATTCAGATTACCTAGGTCTTTTTTTCATTGACATATAATCCGTATACCATAAAATTTACTTTTTAAGTGAACAAGTCAATGGTTTTCAGTGCATTCACAAAGCTGTGCAACCATCACTTGGCTTCATAAATTTTTATCTGCCCCCCAATTCCCATGCTCATTAGCAGACACTCCTCATTCTCCCCTCCTCCCCGCTGCTGGCAACCGCTTTCTGCCTCCATGGATTTGCTTAATCTGAACATCTCATATAAATGGGACCACATAATATGTGGTCTTTTGTGGCTGGCTTCTTTCACTTAGCATAATGGTTTCAAGGTTTATCCATGTTGTAGCATTTCTAAGTATTTTGTTTTTTATTAATGAAGTCCTTACTATAGCTGAATATTATTCCATTGTATGGATATACCACATGATATTTATCCATCCATTAGCTCTGGGTATGAGGTTCCTTACATTTTTTGGCTACTATGGATAATGTTGCTATAAAAGTTTGTGTATGAGTTTTTGTATGAACATACTTTTTCATTTCTCTAGGGTACATACATCGGAGTGGAATTTCTCCTTTGGCAACTCTATGTTTAACTTTTTGAGATGCTGCCAAACTGTTTTCCAAAGTGGCCGCACCATATTATATTTCTGCCAGCAGTGTACGAAAGTTTCAATTTCTGCACATTCTTGTCAACACTTTTTTATTGTCTTTCCTTTTATTATGGCCATCATAATATGGTTTTGATTTTTATTTTCTTAGTGACTAATAGTGTTGAACTCCTTTTCATGTGTTTATTGGCCATTCGTATGTATATCTTCTCTGGAGAAATGTCTGTTAAAATGCTTTTCACATTTAAAAAGTGAATTATTTATCTTTTTTATTGTTATGTTGTAAGAGTTGTTTAGATACTCTGGAAATTAGTCCCTTATCAGATAAATGATTTGTAAATATCTTCTTTCACTCTGTGGGTAATCTTTTTATTTTCTTGATGGTTCTTTGAAATATGAAAGTTTAAAATTTTGATGAAATTCAATTTATTTACTTTTTCTGTTGCTGCTTGTGCTTTTGGCATCTCATCCAAGATATTATTGCCTAGTCCAAGGTCACAAAGATTTATACCTTTATTTTCTTCTAAGCGTTTTATAGCTTTAACTCTTACATTTATGCCTATGATTCTTTGAGTAAATTTTTGTATATAGTGAGAAAAATTGTTTTCTTTGATTTTTAAATTGTTCACTTCTAATATATGTAAATTTAACTGGTTTTGTATATTTCTCTTGTAGTCTACAATCTTGATAAATTTGTTTATTGGTTCTAGTAGTTGTGTGTGTGTGTGTGTGTATTCCTTAGGATTTCCTATGCACAAGATATTGTCATCTGCACATGGAGATAGTCATACTTCATCCACTCCAACATGGATGCCTTTGTTTTGTTTAGAATGTCCAATACAATGTTGTATATCAGTAGTGAGAGTGAATATCTTTGAGATACTCTCGGTCTTAGATGTTAGCAGTGTACTTTCATAAATACCTTTTATCATACTGAGAAAACTTTCTTTTATTTCTAGTTTGTTGAGTATGTTTATTATAAAAAGGGTATTAGATTTTGTTTAATGCCTTTTTAAAATTTATTGAGATAATTGAGTGATTTTGTTTTGTCCTTTATTCTATTAATATGATGTATTAACTTAGTTGATTTTTGTATGTTGAACTGACCTTGCATCTCTGGGATAAATCCCATGGGGTCATACTATGTTACCCTTTTTGTATGGATTCATTTTCTAGTATTTTGTTGAGAATTTTCTGTGTCTGTATCTCTAATGATTGCTGGTCTGTAATTTTCTTTTTTGTATTACCTTTGTCTGGTTTTGGTATCAGAGAGAGGCTCAGAGAATGAGTTGGGAAATATTGGGAGATTTTTTAATTACTAATTTAATCTTCTTGTTACTGGTGTGTTCAGATTTTCTATTTCTTCATAATTCAGTGTTGGTAGCTTTTATGTTTCTAGGAATTTATCCAGTTCTTCTAGGTAATACAAAATGATTACATATAATTATTTATCATATTCTCTTAACATCCTTTCTGTTTCTGTGGTATTGTTACCAAACAGAAATTGGGGTTCGGCTGTCTGCCATCACCCATAGGCAAATTCTGGAGGCAGAGGTTTGGTGAGAAAAGGAAGGAGGTCTTTATTCAAAAGCTACACAGTCTGGGAGGATGGCAGTTTCCTGCCTCAAAGCCCATCCTCTGCAGAGCACCCAGGGGAAAACACGGCCATCCCTGGCCAGGCCAGGCCAAGGCTGTGCCCTGAGTTCTTCTCCCATTCAAAATACTATCCTTTGGGAACTGCAGGTAGCTGCTGCATGATCATCCAAGCAGCTCAGCTTCTTTCCCTGCCACTGTCGGAGCTCGGGCTCCTTCCTAGAGTCTGCAGGTGAGGCCAGCACTGCCATGTTGCCACTGCAGCTTCCCATACAGGGGGCCCAGGGCTGCTGCCAACTGCTGTGGCCATCTATGCAGGGGCTCCATCGTGCCAGCCTTGGGGGCTGGTGCCCACCACCTGGCCACATGGCTTCCAAGACAAAAGGGAGACTGAGCCCTCCAGCATGATTGCTTGGACCAGCCGATGACAGTACCCAATGGGGAGTTATATAGAGGCCGGAGCAGCTTTATGGAAAATGGCCAACAACGAGCTGGGTTTGACTTACCCACAGCAGTGAAAGTGACAGTGGACCACCATTCACTTCAGAGATCTCCCAGAAGATTTGACAGGCAGTACCAAATCAGTGGGAACTACATGCACCTTGAAGACCTCAATCTATGGGAAAGACTGAGGAAATTAATCATATAATAAAGAAGATCCTGGGGAAAATATGCCAGGAAATGCATTTTATATAGGACCAGGCACTCTATATTGCCTTACTTCTAATTAGACTAGCAACCTAAAGTGGGCTTGAATTAAGCCCTTTTGAAATAGTTTATGGGAGAACCTTTCAAATCTTTGTTTTAGAAATGCCCCCTTTAGATTTGGAGGATGAGTCAAAAATTAAATATATACAACATTTAGGTCAAGGATGAATGATTTGCACAAGTCTGCTCAGTGCAGGTTTGTCTAGCCATCTGATGAGCCCCTATTCCCATTCCAGCTGGGACACCAAGTCTTACTAAGGACCTGGAAGGCTCAAGTCCTCAGCAGTAGTTGCTTGAGTAATAGTCTGGTCCCTATCACATCCTGCTGACAAAACACTCTTCTCTAAAGCTCTTGGATCCACCAAACACAGATAAAGCAGGCACTGCCTGAGGAGGACTGGGCTCCTGCTGCTGTGGTTGATGCTGAAACGGAAAGCTGGACCTGCACTCCTGAAGGAGATTTAAATTTCTCTTTCAGAAAGGGCTAGTGGCTCCCAAAGCTAAGTCCTCTCCTTTTTGCATTTCCCAGGTGGTGGCTTCCTCAGCAAATTTATTCTGCTGCGGTAAAAGGGAGGTGCCACCCAAAGCCTTATTTATTACACAATGAAGATTTAGAAAGGAACAGCATCAAACAGCTGTGTTTCAAGAAGTTATGGAATGTGTTTGCAAATCTAAGGACTTTTAGCTCTCTGATACAGAGTTAGAGTATGGTCCTTTCCATTATTAAAAGGACAAGGATTGAAAGTGAGTTAGGCTAAAAGTGGTTGTTTTTGAATGGGTAAGAAGTTTGTGAAAGTTCACATTAAATTGGAAAGAAATTGTATTGTTTTAGTAATAGAAGGCACAACACATAGAGATGAAATTTTGATGAATATTGAAAGGGCAAGGACTTTCACTTTTGCCTTGTACTTTTCCCCTACCTGATTCCTCCAGAATTTGGCTTTTTTAAAAAAAATTTCCACTCTCTAAATATTTTATTTATTTATTTAATATATTTTATTCATTATGCCATTACAGTTGTCCCATTTCCTCCCTTCACTCCCCTCCACCCTGCACACTCTCTCCCACCCATATTCCCACCTGCTTTAGTTCATGTCCATGTGTCATAAGTTCTTTAGCTTCTACATTTCCCACACTACTCTTGCCCTCTCCCTGCCTATTTTCTACCTACCGTTTACGCTACTTATTCTCTGTACCTTCTCCCCACCTCTCCTCCTCCCACTGCCCTCTTGCTAACCCTCCATGTGATCTTCGTTTCTATAGCTCCACTCCTGTTTTAGGTGTTCACTTAGTCTGCTATTGTTTTAGGTGTGGTTGTTAATAACTATGAGTTTGCTGTCCTTTCACTGTTCATATTTTTTATCTTCTTTTTCTTAGATAAGTCCCTTTAACATTTCATATAATAAGGGCTTGGTGATGATGAACTCCTTGAACTTGACCTTATCTGAGAAGCATTTTATCTGCCCTTCCATTCTAAATGAAAGCTTTGCTGGATAGAGTAATCTTGGATGAAGGTCCTTGCCTTTCATGACTTGGAATACCTCTTTCCAGCCCCTTCTTGCCTATAAGTTCTCTTTTGAGAAATCAGCTGACAGTCTGACGGGAACTCCTTTGTAGGTAACTCTCTCATTTTGTTTTGCTGATTCTAGTATTCTCGCCTTCATTTTAATCTTGGCTAATGTAATTCTGACGTGCCTTGGTGTGTCCCTCCTTGGGTCCACCTTCTTTGGGACTCTCTGAGCTTCCTGGACTTCCTGGAAGTCTATTTCCTTTGCCAGATTGGGGAAGTTCTCCTTTCTTATTTGTTCAGATAACTTTTCCACTTGTTCCTCTTCCTCTTCTCCTTCTGTTACCCCTATAATGCTGATGTTGGAACATTGAAAGATGTCCGGGAAGTCCCTAATCCTCTCCTTATTTTTCTGAATTCTTGTTTCTTCCTTCTTTTCTTACGGGGTGTTTCTTTCTGTCTTGTGGTCCACTCCATTGATTTGAGTCCCAGTTTTCTTTCCATCGCTGTTGGTTCCCTGTATGTTTTCCTTCATTTCACTTAGCATAGCCTTCATTTTATTCATCTAATTTGCAACCAAATTCAACCAATTCTGTGAGCATCCTGATTACCAGTGCTTTGAACTGTGCATCTGATAGGTTGGCTATCTCTTTGTCACTTAGTTGTATTTTTTCTGAAGCTTTGATCTATTCTTTCGTTTGGGCCATTTTTTTTTTTTTTGTCTTTTTGGGCCTGTTACATAGTGAGGAGTGGAGCCTTAGGTGTTCACCAGCAGGGGGCAACCCAGAATTTGGCATTCTTAATGAGTGAGTGATAGCAAAGTTTCTTTGCATAAATCCAATGGGACTAGCTTCCAATTGTGGTTTTATTAATCAAGATTTTGACTGAAATGTCATGCTTAATGGAGACATGCCTGGACTGTGGATGCCACCAGAAAGTCTTGAGGAACTGATATTGACTGTTGAAGCCAACAAAAGCGCACTGGAGAAATGGCCTGGTACTTTGTTTTGTCATGTGGTTCATGGCAGTCTTCCCAGATAAGGAACAGAAGTTGCTTTCTTGAAAGATGGCAAAGGAGAAACCTTAAGACACTTTGGGAACCCCAAGAACTTGAGGAATACAGGTCATGCAGGCAAAGCCATATGTCAGTTGTGGGGCTTGGCTTCTGTGCACTAAAGGGCTGACTAAAGCTCAGTCTAAAGGTTCCTTGTGTAACCTCCAGAACAACTTTATTTGTTTCAACATTTGAATCATAGGGGCACCAGAAGGAGAAGAGGAAGAGCAATAAATTGAAAACTTATTTGAAAAAATAATGAAGGAAAACTTCTCCTATCTGGCAAAGGAAATAGAGGTCCAGGAAGCTCAGAGAGTCCCAAAGAAGTTGGACTCAAGGAGGGACACACTAAGGCACATCATAATTATATTACCCAAGATTAAAATGAAGGAGAGAATTCTAGAAGCAGCAAGAGATAAGGGGACAGTCACCTACAAAGGAGTTCCCATCAGACCGTCAGCTGATTTCTCCAAAGAGACCTTTCAGGCAAGAAGGGGATGGAAAGAAGTATTCCAAGGCATGAAAGGCAAGAACGTACATCCAAGATTGCTCTATCCAGCAGCTTTCATTTAGAATGGAAGGGCAGATAAAATGCTTCTCAGATAAGGTCAAGTTCAAGGAGTTCATCATCACCAAGCCCTTATATGAAATGTTAAGGGGACATATCTAAGAATAAGAAGGTCAAACTATGAACAGTAAAATGACAACAAACTGACAACTATCAACAACTGAACCAAAAAAAAAAA
>PVKM010013376.1:0-30361 GCA_004027735.1 Carollia perspicillata
GGAAGGAAATACACAAGTTCAGAGCAGAATTAAGTGACATAGAGACTAAAAGAACAATTCAAAGGGTTTATAAACCCAGGAGCTGGCTCTGTAAAAAGGTAAACAAAATCGACAACCCTTAAGCAGATTCATCAAGAAAAAGAGAAAGGACTGAAATAAATAAAATCAGAAACGAAAGAGGAGAGATTACAAGTGATACCACAGAAATACAAAGGATTGTAAGAAATACTACGAACAACTATATACCAAGAAATTTGAAAACGTGGGTGAAATGGACAAATTTCTAGAAAAATATGATCTTCCAAAACTGAATGAAGAAGCAGCAGAAAGCCTAAAAAGACTGATAACAGCTGGTGAAATTGAAGCAGTAATCAAAAAAGTTGTGGCAAACAAAAGCCCTGTACTGGACGGTTTCACAGGAGAATTCTACAAAACATCTAAGGAAGAGCTAAGCCCCTGTCCTTCACAGACTATTCCAAAAACTCCAAGAAGAGGGAAGACTCTGTAACTCTTTCTATGAACCAAGCATCATCCCAATCCCAAAACCAGATAAAGACACAACAAAGAAAGAAAACCTCAGGCCAATATGACTGATGAACATAGACGCTAAAATCCTCAACAAAATATTGCAAACCACACCCAGCAATACATTAAAAAGACCATACAACATAATCAACTGAGATGCATCCCAGAGATGCAAGGATGGTTCGATATTTGCAAATTAATAAATGTCATACATCACATAAACAAAAGGAAAGACAAAAATCACATGAACATATCAATAGATGTGGAAAAAGCATTTGATAAGGTAGAGCACCCATTTATGATAAAAACACTCAGCAAAGTGGGAGTAGAGGGAGCATACTTAAACATAATAAAGGCCAGACATGAGAGACCTACAGCCAACATCATACTCAATGGGCAAAAACTAAAAGCTTTCCCACTAAGGTCAGAAACCAGACAAGGATGTGTGCTTTTACCACTTCTATTCAGCATAGTATTGCAAGTCCTAGTCACAGCAATCAGACAAGAAAAGAAAATAAAAGATATCCAAACTGGAAAGGAGGAAGTAAAATTGTCACTGCTTGCAGATGACATAATAGTGTACATAAAAAACCTCACAGACTTCACCAAAATATTACTCAACCTAATATGTGAATTTGGCAAAACAAGGAGATACAAAGTCAATATTCAGAAATTGAAGGCATTTTTGTAAAACAACGAAATATCAGAAACAGAAATCAGTGGAAGAAATCCCATTTGCTATAGCAACAAGAAAAATAAACTACCTAGGGTTAAACCAAAGAGGTAAAAGACCTGTACTCAGAAAACTACACAACACTGAAGAAAGAAATTAAGGAAGACAAAAAAAAAATGGAAGCATATACCATGTTCATAATTGGAAGAGTTATCATCAAAATGTCCATACCACCAAAAACAATCTATAGATTCAACACAATCCTTATTAAAATACCAATAATATATTTCACAGATATAGCACAAACATTTCAAAAATTTATGGAACCATAAGCAATTCCAAATAGCCACAGCAAATTTCAGAAAGAACAAAGTTGGAGGGATCACAATACCTGATATCAAACTATATTACAAGGCCACGATAATCAAAACAGTCTGGTACCAGCATAAGAACGGACACACAGATCAATGGAACAGAATATACACCCCAGAAATAAACCCAAGTGTCTATGGTTAATAAATATTCGACAAAGGGAACAGAAGAATAAAATGTAGTAAAATTAGCCTCTTCAACAAATGGTATTGGGAGATCTGGACAGCTACATGTAAAAAAATGAAACTCGCTGACCAACTTACACCATACACAAAAATAAACTCAAGATGGATAAATGACTTAAACATGAGTCATGCCACCATCAAATTTCTAGAGGAGAACATAGGCAGGAAAATCTTCAATATTCCACACAGCAATATTTTTACCGATATGTCCCCTACAGCAAGGAATATAAAGGAAAGAATAAACAAATGGGACTTCACCGAAATAAAAAGCTTCTGCGCAACTAAAGAAACATCAGCAAAATGAACAAGGAACCAACTGTATGGGAAAATATATTTGCCAATGATACCTCAGGCAAGGGTTTGATCTCCAAAGTATACAAAGAACTCACACAACTCCACACTAGGAAGACAAACAACCCAATTAAAAAATGGGCCAAGGACCTGAACAAACACTTTTCCAAGGAAGACTCACAGAGGGTCCAGAGACGTGAGAAGATACTCAGCATCACTAACCATGAGAGAGATGCAAATTAAAACCTCAATGAGATATCACTTCACATGGGTCAGAATGGCCATTGTAACCAAATCAACAAACAACAAGTGCTAGGGATGATGTGGAGAAAAGGGAACCCTAGTACACTGTTAATGGGAATGCAGACTGGTGCAGCCACTGTGGAAAACAGTATGGAATTTCCTCAGGAAACTAAAAAGGGAACTGACTTTTGACCCAGCAATTCCACTGCTGGGATTATACCCTAAAATCCTGAAACACCAGTTCAAAAGAGACTATGTACGCCAATGTTCACAGCAGCACAGTTTACAATAGCCAAGTGCTGGAAGCAACCTAAGTGCCCATTGGTAAACGAGTGGATCAAAACACTATGGTACATTTATATAATGGAATACTACACAGCAGAAAGAAGGAAGGAGTTCCTACCCTTCACATCAGCAATGGATGGAACTGAAGAGCATTATGCTAAGTGAAATGAGCCAGGTGGTAAAAGAAAAATACTATATGATCTCACCTATGAGTGGAACCTAATCAACAAAATAAAGAAGCAAGCAAAGTGTAACCAGAGACATTTAAATAAAGAACAAACTGACAGTAACCAAAGGGGAGAGGTTTAGGAATAATGGGGGTAAGTAGGGCAAGAGTTGTCAAGGAATATACATAAAGTACACACGGACAAAATCAAAGGGGTAGGATCGAGGGTGAAAGGTGGGAATGGGTGAGGCGGGGGAGCGATGGAGGTAAAAAGGAGACAATTGTACTTGAACAATAATAAAAAAAGACTTATGCTCAGAAAATTATAAGATACTAAAGAAAGACCTGGAGGAAGATTTAAAAAATGGAAGCATATACTGTGTTCATGGATAGGAAAAATTAGCATTATTAATATATCCATACTACTTAAATGATCTCTAGATTCAACACAATACCTATCAAAATATCAAAGGTTTGTTTCACAAAACTAGAAAAAACAATCCAAAAATTTATATGGAACCAAAAAAATACCCTGAACAGCCACAGCAATCTGGAGAAAAAAAGAATAATGTTGGTGGTATCACACTACCTGATATCAAACTGTACTATAAGCCCACAGTAATCAAAACAGCATGGTACTGGCATAAAAACGGACATATAGATCAACAGAACCAAATAGAAAGCCCAGAAATTTACCAATGCCCATATGATCAATTAACATTTGACAAAGGAGATAAGAACATAAAATCATGTAAAAACAGTCTAATGAATAAATGATGTTGGGAATATTGAACAGGTAGGTACCAAAAATTAAAACTAGACCATCTTCTAATGCCATATATAAGAACAAATTCAAAAATGCATTAAAGACCCGAATATTAGATGCAAAGCCACAAAAATCCTGGCAGAAAACACAGCCAGTGAAATCTATGTCATTTCTCTTAGGAACATTTTTTTCTGAAACATTTCCTAATGTCAAGAAAAAATAAAAATAAACAAATGGAACCACATCAAACTAAAATATTTTTGCACAGCAAAGGAAACTAACAAAGTAAAAAGACAACCTACTGAATGAAAAGTAACCAATAAAACAAAAAGACGCCTTGGCCAGATAACTCAGGTGGTTGGAGCATCGTTCGGTACACCAAAAAGTGGCAGGTTAGGCCAGAGACATGAAAATAAAGAACAACTAACAGTGCCCATAGGAGAGGGGGAAGGGGGAAAGAAGGGAAAGGGTCAGGTTGAGGAACATGTATAAAGAACCTATGGACAAAGACAACGGAGGGGAGAGGACTGAATGTGGAAGGTCGGGGGTGGTATGGCAGGGGAGAATAATGAGGGAAAAATGGGAACTAACTGAACAACAATAAATTTTTTTTAAAGTTGCAGGTTCAATTCCTGGTCAAGGCACACATAAGAGGCAACTGATTGATGATTCTTAGTCATATTGATGTCTCTCTCTCTCTTCCTTCCTGTCTATCCATGGGTGATAAAAAAAGGTGGAAAATTTTTTCAATATTCACCAAAGATTCATCTGATAAGGCGTTAATATCCAAAATTCCTAAAGAACTGATAGAAATCAACACTAAAGAGACAACAATCCAATTTAAAAACGGGCAGAGGACCTGAACAGTAACTTCTCCAAAGAGGATATACAGATGGCCAATAGACATATGAAATGATGTTCAACATTAGTAACCATCAGAGAAATGCAAATTAAAACTACAATGAGATATCATCTCACACCTGTCAAAATAGCTATCAACAAATAACGAGTTCTCGCAAGGATTGGAGAAAAGGGAACCCTAGTGCACTGTTGGTGGAAATGCAGACTAATGCAGCCACTATGGAAAACACTATGGAGAGCCCTCAAAAATTAAAAGTGGAACTGCTTTATGACCCAGCGATTCCACTTCTGGGAATATATCTGAAGAAATCCAAAACACTCATTAGAAAGAATATATGCACCCCTATGTTCATTGTAGCATTATTTACAATAGTCAAGATATGGCAGCAACTCAAGTGCAGATCAATAGATGAGCAGATAAAAAAGTTGTGGTACATATGTACAATGGAATGATACTCAAAAAAGAAAAAATAATGGAATCTTACCATTTGCAACAGCACAAATGATGCTCAAGTGTACTATGTTAAGTGAAATAAGTGAGTCAGAGAAATAAAAATACTATATGATTTCATTAATATGTGAAATCTAACAAAATAAGCAAATAAACAAAATTGGAACAGACTCACAGAGAGAACAGACTGATGGTTGTCAGAGGGGAGGGAGGTTGAGGGACTGGCTGAAAAAGGTGAACAGATTTAAAAGTACAAATTGGTAGTTACATAATAGCCATGCTGCGGCAAAGTATAGCATAGAGCATATAGTCAATAATATTACAATAATTATGTATGGTTAGGAGAGTACTGTAAATATTGGGGCGAGCACTTTGTAATGTGTATGATTGTCTAACCATTATGATATACACCTGACACTGATACAAAATATTTGTAAGTATAAATTGTAATTGAAAATAAAATTTGAAGTCCTTTTAAAAAACCACAAAGAATTAGTAATAGCAACATCTAATAATAATAGCCATTAAAATTATGTATATGTTGACTTGTAAAACACCTTAAATGAATCATTAGATAAATATAAGGCACAGAATATAGAAACTATAGAAAGCTTATGTACTATATACATTTCTTTATATTTTCCAAAAAGATATTATTTTGCAGTTTGAGAATCATTTAAAAAAAGCAATGGATGTATAAAGAAAATAATTAACTTCAGAAGATAACTTTAACATTGACAACAATGATGAAGACAGAAAATACCCTAGAAATAAACTTCAAAAGAAATAAGCAAAAGCTTTACAATTCTAATGAATGTTCCACCACTCCCCCAAAAAAACCCGAATAAAGGGAGGAGATGCACACTTTGCTCTTATATAAAAAGAATCAACAATGTACAGCCAAAATTCTCGGTGTATCTATTACTTTCATTCAATTATAATCAGAGCCTCGTTGTGATGTTTTTTATCTTCATTCAAGGATATTTTTTCATTACTTTTAGAGAGAAATGGGGGAGAGACAAAGAGAGAGAAGCATCAGTGTGAGAGAGAAAGATCAGTTTGTTGCCTTTCATAGGCTCCCTGACAGGGGATTGAACCCACAACCAAGTATATGCCCTAATGGGAATTGAACCCACAATCTTTTGGTGTATGGGACAACGTTCTAATCAAGCCACACTGGACAGGGCTCTTACGATTTTTTAAAGACCTGTGTAATAAATAATTTGACATGCCCTTGTCCATTTCCCAGAAGGCAACCTCAAAACCCTCTAAACTAGAAAGAGTATTCATTATTCGTGGTGAGTCTCTTGGAACACAACTGATATTTTATACTAATAAGGTGACTCACAATTGGCCCATAGATAATTTTTGCTAATGTGACGACTTAGGATAAAGGCTAGCAATGCAAGAAAGACCAACCATGGGATAAGAGGGTTGGAGTTTTGGGCTACCATGATATCAACCTGGCTTTGGGGAAGGGAAGGAATGCTGGAGATTGAACCATGTTGGACAATGATTCACTCAATCGGCCTACATAATGAAACTAAAAAACAAAAACAAACACCTCTGGGCACTAAAGCTTGAGACACCTTCCCCGGTTGACAATATTCCTTTGAATACTGACAAGCAGAAGTTTCTTGTTTACAACTCTCCCATATCTAAACCTTGGTGTACTGGCCGGTTCTTTTTTTTTTTAATCCTTTGCTATAATTAAATAAATAATCGGATAACTTTTTCCTGAGTTCTGTGAGTCATGCTAGTGAATTATCAAAACTTAACCACCTCTAAATTTGTATCCAGGTGGTCGGCAGTGAGGGTGGCCCTGAAAACACCCCAACTTTCAGCTGGTGTCTGAAATGAGTGCAGTCTTCTGGAGCACTGTTCTCTCAGACATCGCAGTTTGGCATACTCACTGAAAGGCTGTTTTTTTTTTTTTTAATTCTATATGTCATTAAAGACATAAACATGGAACCAGGGTAGACTATATGTTAGCCCATAAAACAACTCTTAATACATTTTAAAAGACTGAAATCATACAAAGTCTCTTTTCCAAACATAATTTAATTAAACTGAAATCAATAGCAAAATAAATACTGGAAAATCCACAAATAAATAAAATTCAACAACATACACTTAAAACAACTGGTGAATTGAAGAAATCACACGAGGAGTTTAAACTATCTTGAGACAAATGAGTATAAAAACACAACATAACAAAATTTATGTGATGCATCAAAAGCAGTGATTAGAATGTAATTTACGTCTGCAAATGCTTATATTAAAAAGATCTCAAATAAGACTTCCGGCCAATATGGAGGCAGAGGTAGATATGCTTTGCTTTCTTGTACAACCAAAAGAAGAACAGCAACCAGCTTAAAAACAAAAAAACCCTCCAGAACTGCCAGAAAATTAAACTGTATGGAAGTCTGGCAACCAAGGAGTTAAAAAAGAAACATTCATCCAGAATGGTAGTGGGGTAGAGATGGGTAGCTCGGGTACAGCATGTGCGGCAAGGTGGACTGGGCAGGCGAGGCAGTGGCTGGTGGACCCAGGGTCCCACATTCATGTGCAGATAAATAGGAGAAACAACTAGGGAACGAAACCATGGAACACAGGGTTCTAGTGTAGGGAAATAAAGCCTTGAAACCTCTGGCTATAAAAACTTGTGGGGGTTGCTATGGCAGGAGAAACTCCCAGTCTCATAAGACAGTCCATTGGAGGGACACATGGGTCCTAGAACATATATAAACCCACCTGGGAAACAGCGCGAGAAAGGCCCAATTCGCTCGTGGGTAGAGGGGGAAGTGATTGAAAGTGGGGCAAGAGTCAAGCAAGTGGCATTGTTCACTCTTTGGCACTTCCACACATACGGTGCCACAATGCAGTGAAGTGCATTGCCCTGTCCTGGCAAATACATAAGGCTCTGGCCCTTACAACATAACAAGTGCACCCAGACAAAAAATTATGGCCCAAATGAAAGAACAGATCAAAGCTCCCAAAAGAGAACTAAGCGATAAAGAGATAGCCAACCTATCAAATGCAGAGTTCAAAACACTGATAATCAGGATGTTCAGAGAAATGGTTGAGTATAGTCGCAAAATAGAGGAAAAAGTGAAGGCTATACAAAGTGAAATAAAAAAAAATATATAGGGAACCAACAGTGAGGGGAAGGAAATCGGCACTCAAATCTACAATTTGGAGCAGAAGGAAGAAATAACCATTCAACCAGAACAGAATGAAAAAACAAGAATTCACAAAAAGCGAGGAGAGGCTTAGGAATTTGGGGACAATTTTAAACATTTCAACATTCAAATCATAGGGGTACTAGAAGGAGAAGAGGAAGAGCAAGAAATTAAAAACTTTTTTGAACAAATAATGAAGGAGAACTTCCCCAAGCTGGAAAAAGAAATGGATTCCTAGTAAGTCCAGGAAGCTCCAAGAGTCCCAAAGAAGTGGGACCCAAGGAAGCATACACCAAGGCACATCATAATTACATTAGCCAAGATTAAAGATAAGAAGAGAATTTTAAAACCAGGAAAAGGAGACAGTTATCTACAAAGGAGTTCCCACTAGACTATCAACGAATTTCTCAAAAGAAACCTTACAGGCAAGAAGAGGCTAGAAAGAAGTACTCAACGTCATGAAAGGCAAGGACCTACATCCAAGATTACTCTATGCAGCAAAGCTATCATTTAGAATGGAAGGGCAGATAAAGTGCTTCCCAGATAAGGTCAAGTTCAAGGAGTTCATCATCACCAAGCCCTTATTATATGAAATGTTAAAAGGATTTATGTAAGAAAGAGAAGATCAAAACTATCAACAGTAAAATGACAACAAACTCACAACTACCAACTGAACAAAAAAAAAAACTAGAATAGGAACACAGCCACAGAAATGGAGATCACATGGAGGGTTATTAGCATTGGTGGGGGGGAAGGTACAGGGAATAAGAAGCATAAATAGTAGGTACAAAATAGACAAGGGGAGGTTAAGAATAGTATGAGAAATGGAGAAACCAAACAACTTATATGTATGATCTATGGACATGAACTACGCGGGAGAGGAATGCTGGTGGGAGTGGGGTCCAGGGTGGAGGGGATAGAGGGGAGAAAAAATGGGACAGGTATAATATCATAATCAATAAAATATACCTTAAAATATCTCAAATAAATGATTGAACTTTATATCTTAAACAAACTAGAAAAAGAGCAAACTAAGCCCAAATCTAGAAGAAGAAAATAAAGATTCAAGCAGATAAACAAAACAGAGAATAGAAAAATAATAGGGGGAATCAACAAAACCAAGAGTTGTTTCTTGAAAAGGATCACAAAAGTGACAGACCATTAGTTAGACTGACTAAGAAAAGAATACTCAAATAACTCAAATTAGAAATAAGAGAAGGAACATTAGTACTAATTTTATAGAAATGAAAAGGATTATCAGAAAATACAGCTGACCCTTGAACATGGGTTTAAACTGTGTGGGTCCATTTATGCATAATTTTTTCCAATAAATACTGTAAATGTATTTTCTCTCCCTTGTTATTTTCTTAGCATTGTCTTTTCTTTAGCTTACTTTATTGTAAAAATATAGTATATAATACATATCACATGTAAAATATGTGTTAATCAACTGTTTATGTTATTAGTAAGGCTTTTGGTCAACAGAAGGCTATTAGTAGTTAAGTTTTGAGGAAGTCAACAGTTATACATGGATTTCTGACCGCGTGAAGGGTCGATACCCTTAATGCCCATGTTGTTCAAGAGTCAATTGTCCTCTAAACACTGATACCAACAAATTGAATAAACTAGTAAAATGGACAAATTTGAAGAAACATATAACCACCAAGAGTGAATCATATAGAAACAGAAAATGTTAACAGACCCATAACTAGTAAGGTGATTGAATCAGTAATCAAAAACCTCCCAATAAAGAGAAGCCTAGGACCATGTAGTGCCAGTGGTGACTTATATCACCCATTTAAAGAATTAACACATATCTTCTCAAACTCTCCTCAAAACTGAAGAAGAGGAAAGACATCCAAACTCATTCTGAGGTCAGCATTACTCTGATACCAAAACTATACTAAGACACTACAAGAAAATTATTGGCTAGTATCTTTCATGAATACTGATGAAAATATTCACAACAAAATATTAGCAAACTGACTTCAACAGCATATTATAAAGATTATACACCACGACAGAGTGGGATTTATTTCTGGAATTCAAGGATGATTCAACAAAAAACAATGCAGTACATCACATGAACAGAATGAAGGGAAAAAATTACATGGTTATTTAACTGATGCAGAAACAGGATTTGACAAAATTTAACACCCTTTCATGATAAAAAAAAAAAGACTTTATAAACTAGGAATAGAAGGAAACTACAACATAATAAAGGCTATATATAAAAAGCCCAAAGCTAACATCATACTTATCCAATGGTAAAAGACTGAAAACTTTCCTCTAAAGTAGGATCAAGACAAAGACACCTGATTTCACTACTTCTAGTCAATGTATTATTGGATGCTCTAGCCATGGTAATTAGGCAAGAAAAACATATTTATAATATCCAAATTAGAAAGAAAGAAATAAAATTCTGTTTGTAGATTATATGATCTTCTACATGGAAACCCTAAAGACTCCACAAAAAAAAAAAAACTTGTTAGAATCAATAAACAAATTTAGCAAAGTAGCAGGATATAAAGTAAATGCACATAAATCAGTTGTACTTCTATAGACTAACAATGAATAACCTAAAAAGAAAATTAAAATTCAGAAAACATTTCCATTTTGCAATAGCATCAAAATGAATAAAATACTTAGAGATTGACCAAAGAGGTGAAAAATACAATGAAAACTACAAAAAACTGCTGAGAGAAATTAAAGAAGATATAAATAGAGACATCTGTGATCATGAATTAGAAGAGTTAACATTGTTCAGCTGTCCCTACTACCTAAAGTCATTTATAGATTCATTGTAATCCCTATCAAAATCTCAATGACATTTTTTCCAGAAATAGAAAAATCAATCCTAAAATTCATATGGAATCTCAAAGGAGCTGAATAGCCAAAAAAAAAAAAAAAATCTTGAAAAAGAACACTTCCTATTTTCAAAACGTAATACAAAGCTACAGTAATCAAAACAGTATGGTACTGGCATAAAGATAGCACTGGAGCCCTGGCTGGTGTAGCTCAGTGGATTGAGCGTGGGTCTGTGAACCAGAGGATTGCGGTTCAATTCCCAGTCAGGGCACGTGCCTGGGTCGCAGGCCAGTTCCCAGCATAGGACACATGAGAGGCAACCATACATTGATATTTCTCTCCCTCTGTCCTTCCCTTCCCCTCTAAAGATAAATAAATAAAATCCTAAAAAAAAAAGATAGCATTGAACTTGACAATGATTTCTTGATTATAATACCAAAAGGAGGAAATGAAAAAAGGAGACAAAAAATTGACTACATGAAATCTTTTAACATTTTGTGCATTTAAGGACACAATCAACAGAGTGAAAAAACCAACTCATGGAATGGAAGAAAATATTTGCAAACGTTGTATCTGAAAAGGGGTTAATATCCAGGATAAATAAAGGCCTCCTACAACTTAACAAAAACACAATAAAAATAGGCAAAGGATTTGAGTAGATATTTATCCACAGAAGATATACACATGGCCAACAACCACATGAAAAAATGCTCAACATCACTTATCATTAGGGAAATGCAAATGAATATCATGAGATACCACTTCATACCCATTAGGATGGCTACTGTTTTTTAAAAAAGAAAGTAACAGGTGTTAGGGAAAATGTGACAAAATCGGAACTCTTGTGCACTGTTGGAGGGAACGTAAAATGGTATAGCTGCTGTGGAAAACAGTATGGCAGTTCCATAAGAAATTTAATATAGATTACAATAAGATCCATCGATTCCACTTCTGAGTATATACTCAAAAGAATTGAAAGCTAGGTGTAAATACATATTTGTACATCCATCTTTATAGCCACATTATTCACAATAACCAAAAATACAGAAGCAACTAAAGTGTCCATTGTTGGATGGATAAACTAAATGTGGTACATACATGTAATGGAGTATTTTTCAGCTTTTAAAAAGGAGGAAATTATGACACATGCTACCACATGGGTAAACCTTGAGAACTTTATCTTAAGTGAAGAAGCCAGTCACAAAAAGACAAACACTGTATGAGTCCAAGTATATGATGTAACTAGACTATTGAAATTCATAGAGAAAAAAGTACAATGGTGGTTACCAGGGACTGGAGATGGGGAGAATGAGGAATTATTACTTCATGGGTATAGTTTCAGTTTTACAAAATAAAGAGAGTTCTGTGGAAGGATGCTGGTGATGGCAGCACAATTATATGAATGCGACTGAACTATACACTAAAAATGGTTAAAAGAGTACATTTTCCCATATGTATTTTACCATAAATTTTTAACAAATTATATCTGTTTTAACCTAATACAAAAGAATAAAATCCTTACTAAGAAATAGACCAGGCAAATAAACAAAAACTACAAATAGTGCATTAAAAATAGGTAAGTAGCCCTGGCTGGGCTCAGTAGATCGAGCACCAGACTGCAAAGCAAAGGGTCACTGATTTGATTCCTAGTCAGGGCACATGGGTGAGTAGCAGGCCAGGTCAGGTCCCCAGTAGGGGGCGCTTGAGAAGCAACCACACATTGATGTTTCTCTCCCTTTCTTTCCCCCTCCCTTCCCCTCTGTCTAAAATAAATAAATAAAATCTTTTAAAAAAATAAAAGGAAAGAAAGAAATACAACTATAAAGTGTTAAGAGTGATTTTTAAAAAATAGGTAAGTAATATGAAAGACCACTTAAAAAATAACTGGCAATAAATCCATGTAAGAATGTCAACATATATACTCAGAGATAAGTAAATTGGGAAATACATTGTGACATTATATTTAATCTATCATATTATCAAAAAGTATAGCCCTGGCTATCATGGCTCAGTGGATTGAGCACCAGATTGTGAAGCAAAGGGTTGCTGGTTTGATTCCCAGTTAGGGCACATGCCTGGTTTGCCAGCCAAGTCCCCAGTAGGGGGCACCCAAGAGGTAACCATACATTGATGTTTCTCTCCCTCTCTTTCTCCCTCCCTGCCCCTCTCTCTAAAAATAAATAAATAAAATAAAGAAAAAAAGAATTATACTGTATAACTTTCAAATAAGCAGATAGAGAAAAAATAGAAAAAGCAGGATTTATGGAGAAAAATAAGATTGTGGAAATAAATTTAATTGTTAGTATCACAAAAATGTAAATGACTACTGTCATTGAGTTAAAAGATAAAGATTATCCAACTGTAGCTATATAATATTTATAAGAGAAACAGTATACAGAATAGAAGTAGAGAGTAAAAGGGTGGAAAAAACTATACCAAGTAAATATTAACAAAAGAAGGTTAAAATAGCTATGTAAATATCAAGCAAAACAGTTAAGGGAAAATTCATCACTAGATTTAAAGAGGGTAACAATAGTACAAGGAAAAATTCATAAGAAAGCTCAAACAATTCCAAAACCATAAGACCTAATAAAATACATTCAAAATACATAGAACCAGTTGTAAGAATTGCAAAGAAAATTTATGTATTCAACATCAGAGTAGAAGTTTGTAACATATGTCTCCATGTAACTGTTTACTCAATGAGGTTTTTTTTTTAAATCAATAAAGATACGGATGATTTGGCCAGCAAAATGATTAAGTTAATCCAATGAATGTATATCAAATTCTATAATCAACAAACAGGAAATAGACATTATTTTTCAAGGAAACACAGAATATTTACAAAATCCCTAGGACATAAAGCAAGTTTCAAAAAATTTCAGTGAAGGCATATTAAACAACACACTTTCTAACTACAATGCAATTAAACCAAATACAAACTTTAAATTTTGAATTTAAAACTCTCAAATAATTCACTGGTTAAGAAGAAGAAATCAGTGAAAATTGGAAAATGCTTAGATATACAGATAACAAAAGCTACATATGAAAACATGCAGGATATATTGCTGATATAGCCTTAAATACTTCAAATAGAAAAGAAAAAGCCTCAAAAACAATGAATTATTGACTTAAAAGTTTAGAAAATAGGATAAATAAATGTAGGAGGAATAAAATACTAAAGAAGATAAATTCACGAAATTTTAAGAAAGCTACGTTAGAGAGGATTTGTAAAATAAAAAAATGTCTGAAAACACTAAAAAACTGGTAACACCCCTATAAAGATTTGTCTCTCCCTTTTGGAAAGGAATAAAAGAAGCCATAATTGGTATTGGAAGAAGTTGGTAGCTACCAACTTTAGAAAATAATGGATAACTTTAATAAATTTGAAAACTTACATAAGTATATATTCTTAGATTTAAAAAAAATCCCATAACTCCACAACTACAGGAGAATAAAAAATATAATATCTAAGAACATACCAATTTAAATTCTTTTCACACACACACACAAATTCCAGGACAAGGTAAACAAAGTTCTACAAAATATTCAAAAAATAAATAAGTTTCATTCACACAAATTCTTCTAAGGAAGAAAAAGGGAAATACTCATTGACAGATTTTATGAGCCTAAGACAACACTGATTCCAAAATATGACAAGAAGAATATGTGAAGGAAAAATTGAAAGATAACATCACCAATAAACACAGATGTAAAAAACCTAAAACAAATAATTGCTATATAGCAATAACAGTGAACAGAAAACATGTAAAGATGGGTTTGTATCAGGAATATAAGATTGGTTGAACATTAAAAGTGTAATACGTAATTCACCACATTAATACATGAAAAACTATTTAATCATCTCTAGATACAGAAAAACATGCCTTAAAACTCAAATGCTTCCCACAATCAAAACTCTAGTAAATAGAATTGAAAAGGTGTCTATTAAAAACTTTCAAACATCAGAATTATTAATAAGAAAATATTAAAGCATGTTCATTGAGATCAGAAGTTGACAAGAATGCCTGCTATCGCTACTTCAATTTATACCGTACTAAAGACTGAAGACAGGGCAGCAGAAAAAAGAAATTAATGGCATAAGAATTTAAAGTGAAGAAACTGCCATTATTCACAATTAACCTGCTCAGAGAAAAAAATCCAAAGAAATCTAAAATTTATTTTTTGAAGATTTTATTTATTTATTTTTAGATGGAGGTGATGGGAGGGAGAAAGAGAGGGAGAGAAACATCTATGTGTGGTTGCCTCTCATGTGCACCCCCTACTGAGAACCTGGCCTGCAAGCCAGGCATGTGCTCTGACTGGGAATCGAACTGGTGACCCTTTGGTTCACAGGCCAGTCCTCAATCCACCAAGCCACACCAGCCAGGGCAGAAATCTAAAATGTATTACCATTAGTAGGACACCTTATCAATGTTGCTGGCAATAAGGTCAATGTATAAAACCTGACTTCATTTTTGCATATGAATAACAAATTGAAAATATACACAACATTTAATATAGCGGCCAAACCAATATGCCTAGAAATTGATCTAATAGAAGATGTGCATGGCCTGTTTGCAGAAATTTATAAAACATATTGAAGGAAATTTAAAAACCTAGACAAATGGAAAGATAAACCATATTAACAAATAAAACACAATTTAATTGATATATAAAATAAATCAATTAACGAATCAAAAGCCAAAAGCTTTATTGTTTTCCGGTAGAAATTGACAAGCCGACCCAAAACTTTTCTTTGATGGCCAAAGAGCAAACAAAAGATTCTAAAGAACATAAACAAGCTACAGGGACTTGCCCTAACAGATATTCAGCCTTATGATAAAGTATTTTATTTAAGACAGGCTGGGCATAAGGAAACAGAAACAAATGGAGTAGAGCTCAAAATCAGACCCATAACTATACTATAACCTGATACAGTAAGAAGTAACATTCAGAACAATGAGCAAAAGGGCTCATTCATTCAGTGCCAATTTTTTTTTGGACCATAAGACGCATCTAGGTTTTAGAGGAAAATAGAGAAAAAAATGTGGTAAAATATTTAATAACATAAATAACATAATATTTCACCGATGTAAATGTAAACAGAACTCAACAGCAGCATTAACAACTATTATTCCTCCCAAATTTTGGCAGGGTGGAAGTGGGTCTTACAGTCCAAAAAATATGTAACTATCTAGGAGATTTGGTTTCCCATAAGGGACTAAAATTAAATTTACTTCAATCTCAAAAATTAAATTCAATTGTATTACGGCCCTAAATATAAAAAGAAAATCTTTAGAAGACAATTTGAGAGTATATATAACTTTGGAATACAGAAGAGTATCTTAAAATAAAATATTAAAAATATAAACTACAAATGTGTGTATAAAAGACAGCCTTCTTAAAAACGGGCAAAAGACTTGAACAGGTACCTCACAATGGAGGAAATGCGAATGGCCATTACAAATATGAAAATATGCTCGCCGTGACCAGTGTGGCTCAGTTGGCTGGGCATTGTCCCACAAAGCAAAAGGCCACCGGTTTGATTCCCAGTCAGGGCACATGCCTGAGTTGTGGGTTCAGTCCCCGGTTGGGGTGAGTATGAAAGGCAACCAACTGACTGATGTTTCTCTCCCTCTCTTTTCTCCTTCCCTTCCCTACTCTCTAAAAGTAAATAAATATTTAAAAACAATTTTAAAAAAGAAAATATGTTCAATGTCTTTAGTAATCAAAGGAATTCAGGTTATACATATAAGAAGATAATATGTCACATCCAGCAGGTTAGCAAAATTTTTTTAAATTTGTCTGGTCCAAGTGTGGTGCAATGACCAATCTCACATACAGCTGTTAAGATATGTAAATTAGTACAAGCACTTCGGAAAATAAAATAGCATTGTCTAGTAAATTCCTGGCTGTATTCTCTACATGAACTTCAGCATATGTGCAGCAGCAGTCACATATAACACAGCTCATAGCAGTAACATTTATAATAGAACAAAACTAAGACAATTCAAGTGACCTTCAATGGATAAAGCAGGGTTTACAAAGCGGAATACATGGCATTTCAGCAGAAAAAATTATTCAATGAATCATAGCTATTAAAATCAATGTGAACCACTCTCAGGAATACAATTTTGAGTTTAAAAAGGTCAGAATTACATACATAATATATTTCCATGCATAAAAACTTTAAAATATGGATATATGATACAATTATAGAGAAAAACCAAGCAACGATAAGCAAAACTGTAGGATAATAGTTAACCCACTGAGGGGTGGCGATGAACCATGGGTAGAAAATGGTACATCATCAGGCAGGGGTCCTCAGGGCCTAAAACAGCATTGACAATTTTCTATTTCTTACACTAAGAAGTAGGTGTATGGGCTGTTGTTCTGTTACTCTTTAAACTACACATGTATGCTAACATATTTGTGTATAAGTTGTTGAACAATAATTAATAAAAATTTAATCATACATATTTGACATACATTTATGTCAAATATATTTGACATAATAGTTGACATATTATGATTGTACATCAAGGTTTTTTTTCTCACAAAACTGAACAAGGACATAAAAGATTGGGAAGAGGTAGTAGTAGTTGAGTTGGGGCGTGGTACTGACCGAGATGTTTACAAAGATCCTGATTTTCTTCTAAACTTCAGTTCTCTACTTCACCTCAATGATTCCTGTGTCTATATGAAAATCCTTCCTATGCCACAAAGAACAACTCTTATGATCTTCTTCCTCAGATGTTTTCCAGTTTCTGACCTGCGTTTTTGCTAAAGACAATCATCTTCTCAGTTACCCAAACGCCTCTGCCTCTCACCTTTTTCTGTGAGTTTCCCATTTATGGTAACTTTCTCTTCATATATTCCATTTATAGCTATATCATAACTCTATGGCTAGCCTACTAATTTTTTATTTATATAAGTGTATAATACCCTAGCATCTTGCAAGTACCTTGTTTAAAGTAAAATCTCAAACAGTGTTGGTTAAAGGAAAAATAAACTGACCACTAAGAGGAAAACGAGGCATTTGGAGGTGGACTAGTACTACTGATGGCAGCTAACAGCTATTGCATTCATAATATGAGACAGGGACTGTTCAAAGCACTTTAAAAGTGATTACCCCATTTTACACATGACAAAACAAAAGCACAGAGAGGTTAGTAACTTGCCCCAAATGTCACTGCATGTGTCAGGATTTGAACCTGGTACATTAGGTAGAGCTGTCTGTGAAGCTCAAAAGTTTATCAGATTAGGAAAAGATTTTTGTTTCAATACTGAAAGGAGCTTATGAAACTGGTAAGAAATGGGACTCAGAGAACAGATAAGTGAGTTATTAAAAAGAAGGAGGCAAAGTGTTAAAGGAGAGACAGTTACGAATAACAAATTTGAGAGAACACCCCAAAAGGCCCCAAGTTGGTACTAAGACCAAGGGCATTTGAGAACAAGCCAAAGAAAAATGAAGAGGTGACACCTTTGAGTCCTGCTGACCTGCCCCCTGCAGAGTTTTTTACCTATTTCTTCTTTACCTACCTGAGCACAAGCCTTTTGCCAGCTCTCTCTTTACCATCCACGGCTCTTTCCCTTGTTCCAACAACAATATTACGCTTGGCTTAGAAAAGCAAAGGCCTGCATACACAAAAAGAAACAGAATTTGATCACACTGTGGGTATCCCAGAATACACATCTAACCCTTTGATCATCAGGGGAGAGGGGACTTAATAATAAACCAGAGGATAATGTGTTAATGACGTGTATTCAAAAGGTAGGGAAGCTGAACCTTCTTGCACAGACCAGTCCACTGTCAACTTCGCAAATAGTAAACCATTTTTTGGTGCAGGAAACACACATTTGGCCAAGCGCTGCAGACACTATCCAGAAAGTTGTAACGGTGGTAGCTAAGAGCCCCTTATAACAGCAGTTCGATTCCGCAAGATGTCCTTACCCAGTGATACCAAGATCCTGTAGTTCTCCAGCATCACGTTACTGTACAGATGCCTCTGAGAAGAATTCAGACAATCCCACTCCTCTTGGGAGAAGTCTATGGCCACATCCCTGAAGGTTACCAACTCCTGAAATGAAATAAATTACGTAAAACGACCTCATCTCTTACCATACTTACCTCATTCATTTTGCCCCCCCGCCACAGTGGGCTCTCACAACTATACCGTCGAACAGGTCAAGCATGTTCCCCTCAGGGCTTTTGTACTTCTCGGATCACTGCATAAAAATAGCCATGCTCCTGCCCCCGTTTTCTGTTCCCCTAACTGGGGTTATTTTTCTCTGTGGCACTTAATTTTTTCGTTATTTATTGTCTCCCCCTGCCCCCCAGCCCACACTAAAATATAAGCTCCATGAGGGCAAAGTACCGTATGTTCTGTTTTGGTTGCTGTGCTATGCCAGTTATAGTACAGTATCTGGCACACATGCGGTATTCAAACATTCACTGAATAATCTGAATTAATAAATGAATTGTTTGAAAAGTTCAGGAGGCTGTAAGAGGATTAAAAGTGAGACCAGAAATTGTTTGCTGTATCTCTAAAAAAATGTGCTGGACCAAGCCGGTCATGAATTCCATTAAATTCAAATACTTCAATCCAGAGTACCTGGATTAAATGGGTATTCCCCTCATGATAGCACTTCTGCCCAAGTGGGCCTGGAAAAGTTCTTAAAAACGTGCGAGCCATGCTGTGATTCGATTGAATTCCAGACTTCTATAATGTGACCACTTGCTGATGGAACTAACACACGTTATGTGTCTGTGTGGGCATGTGTATAGAATCTGTTTTTTTTACAAAACTGAAAAAGGTAAATCTGTCATGGCAAGAAAAGACTTCATTATTGGTCATTTGATACAATTTTGTCATGGTTTAAAAACAAGCTGCCTATACCAAATAAAAATTCATAAAGGGCTTTGCAACACTCAGTAACCTTTTTTACTTGATTGTATGAAGTAGTTTGTGAATTTCTTCCTCTCTGTTCTTGCAATAACATACCTCATCTGTTGCAGAAATGTTCCCATTAAGAGTTTGGTTCATATGGTAGATAGGCTTTCAAAAACTTTTTTTAGCTTATATAAATGCATACAATAAATGTATAAATATTTTTATATACATTTTTTCACTTATCCTGTGATCTTATACAGTTAGTGAAAATAATTACAATGCCAATATAAGGAGCTTAAATTGTAACTGTAAAATATCTACAGTTAGACCTCTCACAAATGAACATAATATTTGATTTCGAAATCCAGTCATAATTATAATCAAACCAGTCTGAAGCATAACCACAGTTCTCTCCACCACTGATGCCCTTACAGAAACATGGCTCCGAGCTGGGAAGACTACTCCCCCCTAAGTCCTGTCATGTGGTGACTCTCATTTCCCACAGCCCTTGTACAGCACCTGGAAGTGAGATGGGTGACCTCTTTGAACCTTATACTTGTTTCCATACCATTCCCTTCCTCCCTTCTCCCCCAAAGACACCTACTTTTATATCTCATGAAATCATACTATATCAGTCACACTATCCTTCATTGTTTTACCTATCTACCAATTCCTGGTAGATACCAACCCTCTGTTATTCTTTGAACACATGTCTCACCATCATTCTCTCCAATGCTATTCCCATTATAATCTTTGGTCATTTCAATATTCGTATAAGGAATCCTCCCAACGACCTGGACTCTCAGTTCTCCAACTCCCCTCACCTCCAATAATGTCTTTCCCACTTTTACAGTCATTCACTTCCATTGTAATGCCCCAGACCGTGTCATTACCAATAAGGACCAAACCCTCCATAATCTCGGACTTCCACTTTCTGTATTCCAACTTTTGCCCCATGGTGTCCCGTTAGGATAATTATTTCGCCCCCAAAGAACCTACAGATCATCGATCTTGCCAGGGTTTCGCTGCTCCTCACCTCTTCCTTCGCTCGCTTCCTAGCACAACCACTTGCTAGAATCACCCCATGCGTACGTTCGCCTTCGGCGTTCCTGCTCTTCTCTCACCTAACTGTATTCACTGGTGACATCACGGCCATGTCTCAGCAGATACTGTTTCTGTACTCTATGCAGCTGAACCTTACCAGTGTGATCCTATCAAAACGAGAATCAGATCATGTGACTCCCATGCCATGAAACTTCCATAGGCTCATTTCACTCGTCTCGAGATGTCAGAATGTGAGGTTTCTATTACCCAATCAAACATGGACAGATGAACATACGAGTCTGGATTATATGAGAGAGGTCTGAGCTGTATGCAGTTCGGTAACTGTTGGCATATAGATGGTATTTAAAGCTGTGAGACAGGATCGGATCACCACAAGAGTGATTATAGACAGAGTACAGAAGAAGACCAAGGACTAAACCCTCTGAGTTAATAGGTGCTTTATAAAAATGCGTGGAATGAATGAATAAGTGGGCAGAGGCTAGAATGAAGTTGGTCTGCGTCTGTCAGAACAGCATTCCAGGTGGAGGAAACAGCAAGGGTAAGGCCATGATTAAGAATATATCCAACTCATTACAAGGAAGCTAGTGTGGCTAAAACCGAGTAAGTTACAGACAGGGTGAGAAAAATTAGATGAAGTCAGAAGGATGATAGTCAGGGACCGGATTGTGTACGACCTTGCAGGAAAAGGCATTTGTCCTGAACAGGTGGGAATTCATTGGAGAGTTTTAAGAAGTAACATAATTGGTTACTCAGAAAAAGTTTCAGAAGAAGGAAAATTCATGTCTGCATGGTTTAAAAAGCAGGAAAATATCTCAGGAAAGAGAAAAAACCAACTCACCTGGTACATGGCTTTAAGAAGTCCCACAGCCATTGGTTCCTCCTCTTGGCTCTTCTCTTGGGAAACAGCTGTGTTCTTAGATGAGTGAGATGGGAAAGAGAACGTGAGAAACTAGGTTTTCCCTGCAGCATCCAGAATCACCAGCCTAGAAGTTTCCAGCTTCTCTCCTCCTGAGAGGAGAGCAGCATCCTCTCCAATAAAAGAGAAAGCATAATGGAAACCTGGGAATTCGCATACAATTTAATCCATCCCTAAATCACCCCCTAATTTATTATTTTAACAATAGACTTTCTGGATTTTACAAATAAAACCTCCGAGTAATGTATATAACCGTTTATATAAAGACACCACAGCTAATAAGTAACAGCATTAAGGTCAAATAAAGGGTCTCCTTGACGCCACAGTCCTCTTCAAGAAATCAGTGGTGGCACGTGGTCTCACTCAATCTCCGCAGATACAGATTCTTAAACACTACAGACTGGTTGACCACCATTTTACACACATCACAGTCGCGGCCATGGGTATCAACAGTCTCCACAGTCGCCCTCTCCCATACTCCAAAGCCTCAAATACTAGGGTATTACAACCGACGGTCTCCCTCACACAGCCCCGTCACAAAGAAGCCGAGGGTACAAGAACAAGGGGACAGAACATACTCTTCCACCCCTACTCACAGGCTCACACTCCGTGGTACCAACCACTGACTTGCACCCACAGCCACCCAGATGCGATGTGTACAAGCATATCGAGGTAGCCAGTCTTGCACGGCTATCAACGACCCTGTCACACAGAGGGCCCAGGGACTGGCGGGCTGATGACTCACAGGCCACTCCTCAGCCCACCCCCTACCTGTAGAGCTGAACTGCGGGGAAAATCCCGTCCTCGTCCTCACCTCCAAGGCTCGGCCAGTTCTACAAAGGCCCACCTCCACTGCTTAACAATCTGATGGAACCCAACCCCCGCAGGCCCAGATAGAAGGGACGAGTCTCCTCTCGAGAACACAAAAGAGCTCAACTATTGCGCGCGGTGTCCACTGGGAAATGTAGTCCAAACGGGGGTGGGTGGGTGGAGGGATAAAACGGCTGTGCCGCAGAGTCCAAGTGCGCTGGCGCCAGGGGCTCCAAACGCCACTTCCTCAGCTCCGGGTCCTCCCACGCCCACCTCTCCCAGATCTTCCGGAAGGAGCCCAGATGTTCCTAATCCTTTTAGCTCCGGCCGAGGTTCACAATGGGGGCGGAGCCCAGTTTTGTGTGCGAGGGTCTGGGTCTAAAGTTCGCGTGCACAAGTGCTTGGTCCCCAACCCACAGCGATCTGGGCTGAGCCCGGGGTTAGCTGCAGGGGGTGGGCTCTGTGTGTGGCACCAGTGAGTGCGTCCTGCACAAAGTGGGAGGAGGGATAGTTCCTAGAATTTTGTGAAGGTCCAAGAATAAAGTAGGTGGATGGGGGGGTGGGAAGCAGAGGGTGGGAACAAGGGCCACAGTGTACAGGCGCGTTATACTTCTTTAGAGGGGTCCTCTAGGGCGGTCTTGTTTAGGGAATAGCTTACCTTGCAGATCGGAGGATGGGGGTCAATGTGGAAGGTGTAACCATTCTGGTATTTGCGATTTGGTAATGGTGGGTGTGAACGTGTCTCCTCTTCCTAAAATGGCCCTTTTGCCAGGTTTCTTCAAATTTCGCTTACTGCCTACATCCAGATACAAATGTCACATTTTCAGAGGCTTTTCCTAATCTCACCTCTCCCCTGGCACTTCATGGCTCGTTAATGTATAGTAATTCTATACTCGCTTAGGACAATAGTGTTAATATTTTAAGTTTTTTATTTGTTTATTTGTTTTAGTTTCTGTGAGAGTAACTAAAAACTGTGTAATGGAGGGCATGCTGCATTTCTGTGACCGTGTGTGTGAGATTTGTGAGATTACTTCTGAGAATGTGCTATGATAAAAAGGGTCAGACTGGTAGAGAGTGGAGTAAGAGTAGGATATGATAGCGTGTGTGACAGACTGTGAAGAGCAGATTAATGGATGTGGATTTGTGTGTGGAATTCTTTCCTGTGCTATCTGATCAGAAAACATCGGCCGTATGCCAGATGCTTTTTGAAACAGAGAAAATATACTTAAAAAAATTGCAAGTAGAGTATTAGCGAGGGGAAGTGCAACCTCAAGAGGCTTAATATATGTGTGTAATTGGATAACAAACAAATCTGGACCCACAAAAGGGAATGAAGAGCACCAGAGACAATGATGACAGTGTACACATGTAAGACCTTTTTTTATTGCTTAAACTTCACCAAAAGATACATTACTATTAAAACAAAAATAAAAACAATGTAGTTTAGGGTATATATCATATAGAAGCAAATTGTATGAAAACAATAGCACAAAGGCCAGGAGAGCAGAAGTATATGAAAATAGACTACTGTAAGTTTCTTCTATGTGAAGTAATATCATTTGAGCAGACACTGTGATAAATGAGATATGCAAACTCTAAGCCCTAAAACAACTACTAAACTAACAATAGGTTATAGTTAACACTCTAACAAGGGAGATCAAATGTAATAATAAAAATAGTTGGAAAGAGGAGAAGGGAACAAATAACAAATGAGAAACCAATCACAGGATAAAAGGTTTATGTCAATCATCATATTAAATATAAATGATCTAAACAACACAATTAAGAGGCACTGAGTGTTGGATCGGATTTTTTTTTTAAAGAAAGTACAACTTAATCATATACTGCCTAGGAGAAATTCACCTCAAATATAACTCCAAAGGTTAAAAGGACAAGAATGGAAAAAGATAAACCACAATAATGCTGTGCAAACAAAGCTGGAATGGGAGTTCCAAGAACTGCAGAGTAGCTGGAGCTCAGTCCCCTTGCTCCCAGCCTTGGACTGGACTTGCAGCTAAACGTGAAAAAACAGTTGAAGTATAGTTGGTCTAAAAGGAGCACAGAAGTTAGCCAGGAGGAGATTGGTAAGAGGGGCAAAGACACAGAGGGGGTGAGCCCCTTTACCCAGCTGCAGCCAAAAGTGGGGGTAATATTACGGCTGCAAATCTCCCTCTAGGAGTGTGGGGTCTCAACCTCATGAAGGGATCCCCAGCCCAGAGCAGCAGAGATGGGACTGGGAGCCCACGTAGCATTGGGCTGTGGGAATCAGTAGGGATTCTGTTAACACTGGGCGACTTGGACTGCACCATCCCAGGGAAGGAAGGCACCTACTGTCACACCACCAGCCTGGGAAGTTCACTCCAGTGTATTACTGCTGGCGAGGTCATGCTGCGTGAACAGGCCCCGCAGAGGGGTCTGCTCCGTACACCCAGAAGTGACCGCTCTGGAAAAGCTTTGGGCAGAGAGCTGGTCAGTGACTAAACTGTGTGTCTTGGGAAAGAGGTTTGGTCTCACACACCTCAAATGCATGGGCATAGCCCCTCCCGTACCTGCTGAACTGCTCCATCTGTAATGTCCTGCTGGGTTCCTAGGCACAGGGAAATGGCACCATGCTGGGATTTTCAGCCCGCCCTGCTTGGTTTGACAGCATGGGGGAGCCAGACTTTGGGCCCATTTAGAGCCTGGGTGGAGCTAAGAAGTTTGACCCCACTCTGCTATGACCAGCTATACAAAGAGATAAGAATGATGAGAGGCTGATTTTTGGTCCTCTTCTGCTTTGTTTGGCAGTGTGGGGGTGCTGGGGAGCCACACAGTTGGATTTTGGGGACTGTTTCTCCTGGGGTGGCTCCTGTCTGGGAGTTAGATGTGCAAGTGCTGGGCTCTGTGGCTAATTATAGGAAGGCAGATCCAAGTTCACCTGCAAGTTCAGTCCATGCTGGCCCAGGAAGGAGAGGAAGTGCCTGCTACCTCTGCTACAGGTTGCAGACACCACCCACAATGGGAGGCCCTTTTGAATCAGAGCTGCCAAGTCCTCCATATCCCTACTGAGTGCACATCTGTGGGGGGAAAGAGCAGCTCAGAGGGTGACGTTCAAAGTGAGAGAACTGAGACAGACCCAGCTTCTGGGCTCTTGAGACCCCACCTGCCATACTACTAGGGACTTCGCCCTGCTAAGGGCAGGGAAAAAATTGGGACAGACTCAAATGAGTGGCTCAGGGATGGAGGAATACACCCACCATGCTCCCTGATATTTGAAAGGCAACTTCCCCTCATGGGAGATCCAACTGTAAGAAGGTGTAGCCAGGGGGCCCCCAAAAGAAGGGTTTGTAATGGGGTCCAGAACTCAGGGTGTTCAGGAAATATTGAAAACATGGAATGTCCTCACCCCCACAAGTCTGAGCTAGGGGATGGGACACAGGGAGCAGGGCTATTCAGCTGTTTTGCATAGCAACAGTTTTGCAGCTAACCTCTGGAATAGTCATTTAACATATCTATAACCTTTAACTGGTTGCATAGATGTGTTAAATAGCTGTGGCCTTGCTTTGAGCCAGGGAGAAGGGAGTGAATTCCACCCAAGTTGTAACTGGGAGGCAACTCCCCCTGGTTACAGAGCCTGCGTGAGAGCTTGGAGATGATTGGCTCCACACCATGGGGCCATGGCTGCCCAGACTTAGGGCAGCTCAGAAAAGCTGGAAAATATGGGAGTGCTGGCAAGTGTAGCCAATTGTGCGAGGAGTTGAAAATGGGGCTGCAGAGGAAGATTGGCTCTGGGATTCAAACCCAGGTACGGCAGCCTTGACAAGAATCACTACGCAGCTTTGGCAGAGAACTGCCATGTGGCTTTGGCAGGGTAGAATCACACAGCTTTGGGTCTCCGTTGGCCACACAACTTAGGAAGCTGGAAAGCAAGAGGTAGCAGTGATGCAGAGCTTTCTTTTAGCAGTTGGTAAGAATGCAGGAGAGATGCTGCAGGAAGGAAAGGTGTGAAAGGACTCTGGCTGGTGGGCCAGGAGAAGGTGCCACGTGGTTTTGGAGTAAGAACTGGAGATCCTGGCGACACAGCTGCTGGTGCTGGGGACCAGGGAAGAACTGGGGGCTGCCTGAGTCACTATTTCTTCTGTTTCTTTGATTTCTTTTCCTGAGATATGGTACCCCAGACTGAGCAAAGGGGGAAAGGAAAGACTATGTGTTTGTGGGTGTTTTAAGGAACTTTGGGATTTTGATGAAGACATTAAGTCATTACTCTTAAGTCTGTATAACGTGAATAAATAATTCCTTTCCTTTTCACCAATGGAGAAGGGCTCATGTTTTCACTAACATGGAGAGCTGTAATTCTCTGGCAATGGGCAAGGCGAACCTAGTACAGGGGGACCCCAAGAGAAGGGGGGTCAATTTGGTAACATTGTGGACCCCCTTCCCAGGTGGCTAATCAAGGAAAATCATGGGAGACCACATGTGCAGTAGCTTTAAAGTAATACAACTACTTGTACATGCGCAGTAAAAGCCCGCCAAAACTAGCCAGGAAGGATCCGCCCTATAAGAATAGAGTCCCTCCAGCCCATGAGGTCAGTCTTTGCTTGGAGTTGGCCTGCTTCCATGTTCTCTGCTATAAACTCTGGGTGTTCAGTTCAATTCTTTGTCCCGATCACCAAGAACCTGGTTACCCATGCCCACCTGTGACACAATGGCCCCACCATCGTTATTCCATTTGAGGCCCTTTCAGAGACTGAGCCTTTTCAATAATTAAGTGTGGTAGCTGGCTGACAGGAGGAGACAGGCAAAGGCGGATCATGTTGTCTGGGGACATGTGCTGACCCACTCTTGGGTCCCATGTGGGTAAAAGCTGGCCTTGGAATACTGCTTGGCCCTTCCCTTGAACAGAAGAGGCCAGCAGAGGCAGCCACAAATTGTGGATCATTTGTAGATTCAAACAGGGGGTCAAGGGCCAGGTGTAGACAGCATCTGACATTGGCTAGCACCAGAGAAACTCCTAGGAGGCCAGGAACAAGCACACCAAGTGGCCAGCTTCAGAAAACGTCAAAGCAGGACACAACAAGCTTCATGCATGGTATATACAAAGGGAAATGGCAGCAGGCACTGACATTAGCTGAGGCAAACTACAACTTTTTCCTTTTTACTTTTACCTTTATATTTACTTTTGTATTTCATTTTTTTCTTCTTTCATATTGATCTTGTTCCTTTTCTTATTTTATCTTGTTCTTAATTTCAATGTCTCTAGTTATATTTTGCTTGCTTGTTTATTTTGTTGATTAGGTTCCACTTATAGGTGAGATCATACGGAATTTGTCTTTCACTGCCTGGCTTATTCACTTAGCTTAATGCTCCCCAGTTCAATCCAAATTGTTGCAAAGGAGAGGAGCTCCTTTAATCCTTCTGCTGTGTCATATTCCATCTTGTAGATGTACCATAGTTTTTTTATCCATTCATTTACTGAAGGACACTTAGCTTGCTTCCAGCACTTGGCTATTGTAAATTGTGCTCCTATGAACATTGGAGTGCATAGGTTCTTTTGGATTGGTATTTCAGGGTTCTTAGGATATACTACCAGCAGTGGAATTTCTGGGTCAAAAGACAGTTTTATTTCTAATTTTCTGAGGAAACTGCATACAGTTTTCCACAGTGGCTGCAGCAGTCTGCATTCCCACCAACAGTGCATTATGGTCTCCTTTTCTCTACATCCTACCAAACACTTGTTGTTTGTTGATTTGTTTATGATGGCCATTCTTACCAGTGTGAAGTGGTATATCATTGAGGTTTTAATTTGCATATTTCTCATGGCAGTGATGCTGAGCATCCTCTCATATGTCTCTGGGCCCTCTGGATGTCCCACTTGGAGAAGTGTCTGTTCAAGTCCTTTGCCCATTTTTTAATTGGGTTGTTTGTCTTCCTTGAGTGGAGCCATATGAGTTCTTTTATATTTTGGAGATCAAACCCTTGTCTGAGGTATCATTGACAAATATATTTTCCCTTACAATAGGTTCTCTTTTCATTTTAATGCTGTTTTCTTTAGCCATGCAGAAGCTTTTTATTTTGATGATGTCTCATTTGTTTATTTTTTTTATGTCCCTTGTGCTAGCAGACATATCGGTGAAAATATTGTTGTGTAGACTATCTGAGATTTTCCTGCATATGTTCTCCTCTATAACTTTTATGGTGTCAAGACTTATGTTTAAGTCTTTTATCCAGCTTGAATTTATTTTTGTGTATGGTGTAAGTTGGTGATCAAGTTTTGTTTTTTTGCATGTAGCTGTCCAGATCTCCCAACACCCTTTGTTGAAGAGGCTATTTTTACTCCATTTTATGCTTCTGCCCCCTTTGTTGAATATTATTTGATTGTAGAGACTTGGGTTTATTTCTGGGCTCTCTATTCTGTTCCATCGGTCTATGTGTCTGTTCTTATGGCAGTACCAGGCTGTTTTGAGTACACTGGCTTTATAATACAGTTTTATATCAGGCATTGTGATCCCTCTTACTTTGCTCTTCTTTCTCAGAATTGATGTGACTATTCAGAGTCATTTATGGTTCCATATAAATTTTTGAAATGTTTGTTCTATATCTATGAAATATATCATTGGTATTTTAATAGGGATTGTATTGAATCTATAAATTGCTTTGGGTTTGGGTAGTATGGATATTTTGATGTGTTAATTTTACTAATCCATAAACATGATACAAGCTTCCATTTATTTGTGTCTTCCTTAATTTCTTTCTTCAGTGTTGTATAGTTTTCTGAGTACAGGTCTTTTACCTTCTTGGTTAGGTTTATTCCAAGGTACTTTAGTTTTCTTGTTGCTATAGCAAATGGGATTTTTTTTCTGATTTCTGTTTCTGATATTTCACTGTTGGTGTACAAAAATGCCTTTGATTTCTGAATATTGACTTTGAGTCCTGCTGTTTTGCCAAATTCATTTATCAGATCAAGAAATTTTTTAGTGGAGTCTATAAGATTTTCTATGTACACTATCATGTCATCTGCAAACAATGATAGTTTTGCTTCCAACTTTACAATTTGGATGCCTTTTTTTTTCTTGTCCAATTGCTGTGGCTAGGACCTCTAATACTATGTTGAATAGAAGTGGTGAGAGCAGACACTCTTGTCTTGTTCCTGATATTAGTGGGAAAGTTTTTAGTTTTTGCCCATTGAGTATGATGTTGGCTGTAGGTCTCTTGTATATGGCCTTTATTAGGTTGAGGAATGCTCCCTCCATTCCCACTTTGCTGAGTGTTTTTATCATAAATGGGTGCTGTACCTTATTAAATCTATTCCCGCCTCTATTGATATGTTCATGTGATTTTTGTCTTTCCTTTTGTTTATGTGATATATTACATTTATTGATTTGTGAATATTGTAACATCCTTCATCTCTGGGATGAATCCCACTTGATCATGGTTTATGATCTTTTTAATGTATTGTTGGATGCAGTTTGCCAATATTTTGTTGAGAATTTTAGCGTCTAGGCTCATCAGTGATATTGGCCTGTACCTTTTGTTCTTTGTTGTATCTTTATATGTCATTTTGGGATTAGGATGATGCCGGCTTCATAAAAATGGTTTGGGAGTCTTCCCTCTTTTGGAATATTTGAATAGTTCGTGAAAGATAGCAGTTATCTCCTCCTTCAATGTTTTATAAAATTCCCCAGTGAATTCATCCAGTCCAGGGCCTTTGTGTGCCAGGAGTTTTTTGATTACTGCTTTGATTTCATCAGCTCCTATCGGTCTCTTCAGGTGTTCTGCTTCTTCATTCAGTTTTGGAAGATTATTTTTTTTCTAGAAATTTGTCTATTTCACCTATGTTTTCAAATTTCTTGGCATATAGTTCCTTGTAGTAATTTCTTGCAATCCTT